>JAOVYW010052571.1:2342-18022 GCA_025775045.1 Hiodon tergisus | reverse complement strand
ATATGATTTGCAAAACGATATAGTGATAACACTATGACTGTGAAGAGGTGGTATTCTCTGAATACCGTTTGCCAATAGCTTCACAATTGGTTAGGAAATGAGCACTGTCATTGCTTTAATCAGTTCTTCTGTTGAGAACGAATTCGTCTCTTAGTGGTGATAATTGGGATAAATCGGGGCTAACGATTTCTGCAACCATACGCATCAAATTGCGAATCATACACGTCTTTTACAAAGCCACGCGACTCCTTGCTTCAGAATGTTTTTTTCAGAGGAAAAAAGGAAAAATATAATAAAACCTTCGTAATGACAGGGCAGATTGCGGTAACGAATAATGATGAACGCTATTATCCTGTTAATCAAAACGTTAACCTGATTGGGTGGAAAGCTCCCAATGGGCGAATCTTATTCATAATGATAACCTGCTTCTAGATAATGATGTAAAAGACTGCCAGTCCGCGGCTGCTGTAATAGCTTCTGAATTCTCGTGAAGGTGAAACGAAGCAAGATAAACGCTGGTACGCGACATTTCCGCGCAAACCGCCTTCGCTACAGTTTGCTTGACTGGAAGAGCCAAGCATAGAGATCAACTTGGGGGACAGAAACTTCAACGCTGTCTCCTCGAGTACACCCAAAAGACTATGCGTCGGGGTATATGCCTGGACAGCGCCGAAAGAGACCTTTTCCACAAAACTCTAAGTGCCGTCTCTGACAAAAAAATGGACTCTGTCAGACCGTCAGTCTGTATTGATCTGGCTCCCCGGGGCCGCCAATCACCAGTCAACGGCTTCGATCAAAGTGACTCAGATCCAGTCCAACCCGGAGAACTACTCGGGAGCCTACCGACTGGATCGTTTCGTTTGAACTACGGGGAAAGTGGCCATAGGACTTCTGCAGCGGAGAGCAGTGGCGGCGAGCTGAGTCCAGACGATGACAGCGACGGCAGGTGTGACATGGTCCTGATGACAGACGATAGGTCGCCCGCCTCTGGCGCCAAATCCCATGCAGGTAAGAAAAATAAAGAACAGAAAGTTCTCCGGCTGAACATCAACGCACGCGAGAGGAGGAGGATGCACGACCTGAATGACGCCCTCGACGAACTGCGATCGGTAATACCCTACGCGCACAGCCCGTCCGTGCGCAAGCTCTCCAAAATTGCTACTTTGCTACTCGCCAAAAATTACATCCTGATGCAGGCACAAGCCCTGGAAGAAATGAGGAGGCTGGTTGCTTATCTCAACCAAGGTCAGGCCATCTCCACCGCCTCTCTGCCCGGTGCGCTTACTCCTGGAATGGGTACCTACGAGCAGCCGGCCGGTTATTCATTCCCAGCCGGGGTTTCAGTCCCTTCATGCCCAGATAAATGTGTCCTCTTCAACAACCTCACCTCTAGCCTCTACAAGCAGTGCGCTGATAAGCCTTAAATGCGCCAAAACGGGAACTGAATCGCACCCGCGACGGGAAAATCTCAAGCGAATAAAAACTCCCTTTACATGAACAAAGAAAGGGAACGGACGAGACCTAAAACACCATCAGCTGTACTGGGTTTTTACGGACCGAGGAAAGGTTGTTAAACTACTTTTGTACCATAAAAAAATCACCCAGTGTAAGAACATAAAGTTTTTTTGTTTGTTAATGTTGGTATTCATTTCAGAACAGCACCAGAAAACCACTGGATTGGGAATATTACACGCCATTCGAAAATATAACCAGAGGGAATATTTGGTTGTACTGAAGAGTTATAAGTTACTGCGCCCTTGAACGTTTCATATCCATTTTATTCATTTAAAACTTGCTGCTTTCCTAACGTTTGCGCAAGAACTGACTGCAACGATGAGCCCTGGTTACGCTTGGTCAAAACTTGATAGAATGTGATATATATTTATATATTACACCATATTATGACGAACACAATGTTATGTGATATACAGCTAACATATCTCATCTGATAGTTATACCCGGACAAGCAAATATATCGACCATGACGCTCGTGGACAATTTGCCGTTCTGTAAAACTTTTGTGCATATGAAATGTCTACAAAGCGTTTTTTTCTATGTGTTTTTTTCTTATGTGATTTTTTTTATTGCATGACAAATTTTACTGATTTTACTGATTTTACTTCATCAATACCATGCTTTCTGATAACTGCGGAATTCGCGCGTTTACGCTTGCAACGGCTAGACCATTTAACCGGAAAGTTCAGGGAATACCTTGTGGAGAGTTTACGTTTTAATTGCTTCATCGTGAGATTGCATTTTGCCATTCGGATGTTTTAGTGTATTTAAAAGCTTTATTACATTATTTTTAAAAAAATCCATATTTGTAGCGCTGCTTTAAACGACAACAACAGAGATGCGGGACTCTAAAATATATCGATTGATTGCGATGAAATATTTTGTAGTACAATATTAGGCTATACGTCTATGATTATTAAAATTAAATATGTGTAAACACAATTTTTTCCTGTGCTACATATTGACTCCAGTGCATTGAACAGTTGTTCGTAATTTGTTCTTTAATTTAAGTTTGATATCTGTGGGTTTACTGAATAGACCAACATATTTTAATTTCGGACAGATTGTTTTTCAGTTTCAATAGCTGAGTTCTGGTAAAACCGAAGGCTTTCGAGGCGGGAAGTATGTTGTCAGTCACCAGTAGAACGCAAAGCATTAAACAAAAGTCATATATTTGTGCCCGTCCGGCTATGGTAAATATTAATCATAACCGTCCATTTCTTGCACAGGTATTTTGTGTGAAATAAGCGGAAGCAATATGAAGACGGGTCCGATCGGATGTGCAATGAAGCCCCAAGGCTGATGGGATTGTTATTTGGTATTACCTGACGAGGCGCGTGTGCTCATAATTATGCCTACGAAGACGATTCCAATGACTCTTTCTAATAGTATGGTAATTTGGAAACAAATGTGTATGAAAACTGTCAACTATAATGGCTAAATTCATTAAATGAAACACATCGTTAAAGCAATTAAACATCCCGCAAATGATTAAGGAACATAATTACGACTCCTCTCGTTTCCGTAATTTGGTGCCTAATCACAGATCAGCGACGGTGCCATTAGTTTGCTAGTTTGCGTCGTTGAGTTTCTGTCCATCAAGATAATTAAAAATCGTAGAAGCTCACGTTTCTAACGTGGCGATGGGCTTGAAACACACGCAGACGTAACGTTGGTTTTCAACCATTTCGCGTTGCTGTCCCTGGTACTGAAACGCTCCCTCCGCTGTAAATGCGATTTAACAAATTAATACGACCCCTTGCTCTTTCTATCACCCCAATATGTTGGATCGCATAAAATGTGTAATTCATGCAAATATTCCCCATCAAATCGAAGTATACACTGTTTCAAAATCCGTATGCTAAAAAATATATTTTTAGTGAATCGTGAATTTAGTGAAACAGAGACAAATTTTGAATATCGAAAACATCAAGGTTAGCTAATTAATACTTTTCATCAAATAGAAGAACATTTTGTCTTTAACGAGTGTAGAAAATAAAATAGCAAATAAGATAACGATATTATTACATACTATACCATGTAATCACGTTATAAGGTAAAACAGCTCTTCTCAATATACTCCGTTTTATAGAGAACTATAGAACTAAAAGAAATGACTATTAAGATTCAAGCAGCAATGAGATAACATCATAAATACCTAAATTAGGGTATACTTTAAATGGCATTGTATATCTGACAATCTGTCTGAAACTGGATGAAATTTTCCAGTCTCAGGTGAAACAAACACGTCAGTAAATAATAGAATGAGACCCCGGAGTGTTTTTGCCACTGAATGCAAGGTTTTGTTTAATATCAAGAAAAACAAAAAACAGAAAATATTTTGGTTAATAAATAGCGACCCAGACTGGAGTGGGGCAAAAATCTCCAACGTTATTGGCATCCTGCCAAATACCTTTCAATGTTTTGTTTTTGTTACTTTTTAAAATCACTTTCTCACTAATTCAATTCCATATTCAAGGGGGAGTGAGTGTATTTCCTTTACGGATGTACATATAGGAGAGTGTGGGAACCAGGAAACTGGACCTGGGTGGATTTGACAGCGGGCTGTGATGCTCGGTGGGAGACAGCTGTTGTACCCTCAAATGAGATCCTTCACATAGCCATCACCAAGGGTCTTAGTTCACCTACACACCTGTGTGAATGAGAAGCACGTATGACTGGTCTGAATGCACAAGCCTTCTTCTAAGCAACACAAAATACCTTTTTTTGGGGGTGTGTTACATATGGAAATACGTAAATGTATGTGCAATATTAAGTACACAAATGTTACACAAATTTCCTCAACCGATTACACAGCCTCACTTTATTAATCCATTAATATTGACGCAAATTAGCATCCAAAGGCAAAAAACATATTCATCATATTTACCAATAACAGAACTGATAGTCTGCCACAGTAGCGTTTGAAGGCAGTAGTGTTTACAGTGCACTTTCCTAGTTAAAAATGTTTCAGAATATTATTGCAAAATGTGTCCTGTGCTTATTTGGTCCCATGAATGATGTTTAAAATAGTAGCTGCACGTAACAATCAAAACAAACATCATCAAAAATATACTAAATGAGAGGAAAAAAAAATTCACATTTAGACATCGGATTTGACATTTATAAAATAAATGAAAGGTCATGATCATTAACATTATATTTTCGGTATCAAACTATAATTTGTGGCTTTCCTATAAAGAATACCCTTTTCTGGTTTCCCTCGGAATCTTTGCTCATTAATACTGAAACATGTTGCATTCATCCCAGACACAGAAAAGCTGATGCTGAAGTCACTGGACTGCAATTAGCTGCGTGACTTCATCGTGACCCTGATTCAATCCATCCACAACTCGCTCGGAAAACTTTGTTTTAGTCTTTAGTCTGTTTGTTCTAAATCAGAGAAATCATGGGTGGTCCATCTTTCAGTAAGAGTAACCACCCAAATATCGAGTAAGAGAACCATCAACGGAGGCCAAGGAGGGGCATACAGAACACAGCACCATGTTCACACCGTGCTGACCCTTTTTTGTCCATATTCGATCAGAATATGACTTCCCTTCATTTCTGAGATGTTTGATAAAATCATATTTGTATTTGTTTCTTATGCATTTTAAAAGCAGAATTTAAGAACTATGTAAAAAATTCAGGATTATTTTATCCTGATTTTGCAGTGAGTATTAACTAAACAAGATTTCCAGCCCATGATTCCTTAGTTACCGGTGACATTTCTGTTGATGGATGATCAGATGATAATTCTCCACATCAACTTGCGCCTCTTCTAAACACCAGAGCTGCAAAGTTCAGAATCCCCAAGGCAGTAAGTTTGACGATCATGTCCTAGCGACGCGCAAGGTCCTGTATCGAAATTCGATGTCCGAGGACGGGAGGAGGATGCCTAGGCCCACACGGCTCTTATCCAGCCCAACCCGGCTCTGGCCTTCTGGGACCTCCATGTCAAAGTGGAGCAGCAGGAGCGCCAAGAACTGCTTGATCTCGTTCAAGGCAAAGTGTCGCCCGGGGCACTGGGTGGCCCCTGACCCGAATGGCATCCGGTAGTACTTCAGTTTCTGGCCATGCTTGTAGAACCCAGTTTTCTCCTGTCCGTCTTCCACGAATCGGTCAAACTTGTAGATCTGCGGACGGAGAAAACATTTACTGGTGACAAATTTTATTTTTAATTTACCCTTTCTGAGCTGCTGCACAATAAAATTTAAATAATATATAATAATAAATTTTTTACTAGCATGGGCACAACAGAGTTTTGTTTGGACCTTGGATTGCCTATGTAGAACTATACATGAGTCCACAACATGAAACATGATCTGACCGTGGACACAGCTTATTGTTTCCCGTCCGTCCAGGAAGCAGGTGAAGGAGGGAGAGGTAAAGAGAGAAAGACTCAGAGAGAGGGGGACCTCCCCTCGACTCATAGCCCCCGGCTCACCTCCGGGTCCTCAAAAATCTCAGGGTCCATGTGCATGCTCTGGGGGTAGAGGGCGACGAAATCGCCCTTCCGCACGGCGACAGAGCGGTCTGGATCCAGCCGCAGGGAGAAGTTCTCCTGGGCCACACGGATGTTCATGGAGGCCGAGGACAGCCGCAGGCTTTCATTGATCGCACTTCCTGGAGCGGGGAGGAGCAGAAACACAACACACATAAGCCCACGTCCACCCCGATCTGGGGAATCATTGGGAAACATGCCAAATATATCCATGGTCAATAAATACATCCCGCTCTCCTTGCTCCACTTGGACACTCCCCGGTCTCTTCCAACTAATAGCCAAATCATTTCTACAATAATGTCAATTGCAATTACAAATAACAATTGTCAACAACAACTGCAGCACTGTAAATGCAAGTCAATTCTTTCATCAGAAGTAAAGTTCAATTTCTGACGGGGCTGATGCGCCTCATTGCCTCAGTACTGGATGTCTGTGGAAAAACAACCAAACTAAATATATTAGTTTTGCAATGGCGCTGCTGCATCAATGTCAATTTTATGCGTAGGAATGGTAGCCATGTGACCAAGTAATAAAGATGCGATCATGTGGTGGTGGGAAGGAGGCTCAGGCTCATCTGAAACACTCATAGGGGGCCTTGGACTGCAACAGGCAGTGTCAACAGGATGCTGAAGCCACGTTTGTCTACAGAGAAAACATCAAAAGGTTCTTTAGATTGCTTCTTTGGCAATCACAGATAGATATTACATTACAGCTCTGAACGTTGACCTACATTTTTGATTACTCGCAAAATGCTCGAGTGAAAACTAAAATGAAATGTACAAGAAAAAGGCTGTCAACGTTACCGCCTACAGTAATTTCCACGCTACAGGAATTGTACAGTTGAATCTGCTCAAAAACATCACTACAATATATTGTAAGATAAGCTAATATCCCCAATGGCATACCCTTCACTGCTGTGTTATTGTTCAGCCCTAGACCTCATGCATATAAACACATGCTGTTCTAACCTACAAGCAATGATAAAATAAAACAAACAAACAGATAAAACAGATTCCTTTTCAGGAACACTCTGAAAATCATCCATCATACATGCTTGGAAAAAACGAGACAAGCAACCACATGGTACGGGCCACAGTGAGGACAAAACTGGCTCAGTTGATTTAGATGGATGGATAACCGAATCAAAGTTTTTTGGGAAGTTTGTTTAAGGAATTCAGCTACCCGGGAAGAAGAACAGAACTTTGTCAAGAGATTGGAAAGTTTATAAAAATGGCTCACAATCGAACCTCCACACGTCCAGAGCCCAATGTCCTTGGAACCTCCACAGCCCTCACCTAGTGCTCCCTGCTCAGAGAGCTTTTACGCATGATTTCCAGCCATTTATCCTGGCAATTCCTAAAGATATTCCACAACGGCAGAGTAACCTACTTGGTTTGCATAAATCACTCCCATAGAATACATATTAGCCAGAGCTGCTTTCTGGGGCTGCAGCGTTCACTCTGTAATCAACACTGACTCCTCATCCACTTGCCCAGAAGCAGCACTTAGCATGATCGTTGCTTTCTGATAACTACTGAAAAGTCCACCTTCTGCAAACCAGTGGGTCCCCCAGTTTATGGAACAGTATAGCAGTCTGACGCAATTTCGTGCTGCCACATTACAGTTTAGACGGTTCATTTTTGACGGAACCACGATTAATTTAGTTTTAAATGTTAACAGTCTGGACCAATGGATCGTTACGCCTATCCACAGCGGCGCAGAAGTGTCGCTAAACTCTCGAACCGAACGCAGACGGAGAGACAGCGCACATTACCCATAAAGAGCAGGCTGTCCAGCTGCTGCTGGCTGAGGCCGCCGTCCAGTCTAGGGCCGGCGCCCTCTCCGCCACTCCGCAGCACGCTGTGGATCTCCTCCCTCACGCACGCCAGCGCCTTGGGGTGCATCACCAGGTGGTACATGGCCCAGAACGCGGACGGCACCGTGTTCCCAACCGAAGCCCAGAGGATGGCGAAGTGGTGGGCTGTGTGTGGGGGTGGGGGGCAGTTGGGGGGAGATTAATGGCAGTTATTACACTGATTAGATTTGTGGTGCACTAATTAAGCAATGTTAGGACAGAGGTCCAGCCAAGGATCAGCCAATGCTAATGACGACCAATAGGCTTCTGGGGTGTAATTTTCTGCTTAATGAGGTTGGCCTGGGCATAACGTTTTAAAGGTAAGTGTGTGCGTGCGTGTACGTGTGTGTGCGTGTGTGTGTGTTGAGGAGGGCAATTGTGATGTTCAAGGAACGAACCCTATCTCTGTAACCTCTCATTAAGTAGCTTGTTTCATAGCCCAAGCAAAAAATCTGTCAGACATAAAAACCTTCTATAATTAGTCAATTAACAGGAAGGTTTAACGTCTTGTTGTAGGTCATACATGCTTGTCTTGCATTACGGCGACCGACACCTTGTTAAATAGCTGCCCTGCGCTTTTCCCAAGTGGTTTACCAGCTGTGTCTCGCTCCCCGAGAGTATGATAGTCTTCGAAAATCTCGCGTCGATGCTGTATGAACTGGGAAGACGGGCCCCACTCGGCCATTCGCTGGGGCAGAAAGTAACCAATCAGGTCTTCCCGGACGGCTTTCGTGGTCCCCAGGAGCGAGATCGGTATCCTGGCGATCAGGAGGGGGAACATGGCGTCGAACTTCTCAAACTTCTCCCGCATGGTCTCCATCCCGGCATGCCGGTCGCCGTGAAGGGGCTTGCCGAACATTGTCAGGAAGGTGGCTTCGAACATTACCCGGCAGCAGAACTTGTACATTTTGGCTGTCCTCCACTGGTCCCCCTCGTCCATGTAGTCCTGGCGAAGCACGAGCATCAGGTTCCGGGTCACGTTCTCCGTCAGGGAGGCCAGGTCCTGCCCTTGCAGCAGCCGATAGGATCGCTGGATCCGGTCTCCCAGCCCCTGGAACCCTGTGCTCCGGAGGGGCGGGTAGCCAAACGTCAGTGGGGCAACCTTGTCCGAGAACTCGTGGAAGTCCAGCTGCTTCCCATGTTTTATGACAGCAGGATACAGCACAGGGTCCATTATAAACGTCACATATTTACCTGGAAGAACAGAATTTCTTAGGGTTAGGGTTAGAAAACAAAGCTAAATATATCTACTCACAGAAGACCAGTAGCATTAAACTCTTAACATCACAAGTAATTGTGTTAGGGTCAACACTCGACAGTCCCTTATACAAATTTTGTTTTATAAATTTAATTAAGCAGTAACTCTACAAATCAAGACGTGCCCCTATGAGGGATTTACGTTGCACTCCGATCTTGTGCATTTTTAATTGGTCACTGCCTTACACATCGTTGTGACAAACGCTGATTATCACTGACAACGTAATGTACCCTGATCTGCATGTCCCCCCGTTTATGCACCCTTAATCTGCATGTCCCGCATTTTTGTACCTTAACCTCATGCTCTGCGTTTATGAGACTGATAATTATTGCTGAGTAAACAGGGAGGAATTCTCAATACAAGGATGTAGGTCAAAGAGCAGATAGTTAGACTATGGCCCATCAAAACATTTGTGCCAGATTACTGATAACACACAGATACTTGCCAGTGGCAGCATTAAAAATACATCTGTACTAAATACATAATTTTTCTTCCGGAGAACGTCTATTAAAAGAGATACAAATGAGAATTAAAGAACACACTTTTTATATATTCTTAAAAACTTGAGAAAAATTAACAAGACCCACATTTTTTCTGCATTTTGAGACAAGACAAAACCAAAGTTTCTTGATTTTAGTGATATCAAGTTGCTCTTTCTCGTGTGTACTAATAGGATTCTGCATCAGTACACACAAGTTTGTCTCTGAGCGAGGCGCTGGTTTTGGAATCGCTGCGATCCTCAGACACTCTGACATTAGTGAGTTTTTTTTTTTTTTTTAAACAGGCATTCATCTATATAAGACGGATTCGTCTGGAAGGCTGGACACGCTAGGAAGCAGCTAAGCCTGCTTGACATTTCATTTGCCCCAGCCAGCACACACAAAACCAATTAGGGTGATATGTTCTTTAACGTGTGCGTTTTCAACTGAGGGCCGATCCACTTATCCTTGATGGAAATGACACAAGAGTCCCTCTTGATGTAACCGAATGACAACTGAGGGTTTTTCACGGGAGTGTCCTACTGGTTTACTCCATGGTGACAAATTCAGGTGGCTTCCTGCATTTTACAAATGGATTGTTTGAAAGACAATTTGGGTTTTCAAACTCTTTACCAAGCTGCATGATGAGCACGGCACAAACCAGACCACCCACCAGCGATTCGAACGGTAAAGACATCGCCGTGTGTCTCCTTGTGAGCAGCAAGAAACTTATAGGCATCTTTTCCAAACTCGAAAGCCTTCCCAATGTAAGGAATCCAACCATTAATCAACGGGGGCTCTCCATCTTTCCTGTAAAAGAGAACATCATTACAGTTTATTTGCAGGCTAAAACAATTTAAATGATTCAATCCCAATTTTGGTCTCTCAAATACAAAAACATGCTAACAAGTATGTATGTTTACACCTTGTAATAATGGCTTCCCCACTAAGACACCTCGACATCTCATCAGATCCTCATCACCCACATGTGACTTCCCACCGCCTGTCAGTTCCTACACTGCCTCCTGGCCAACATCAGCCGGCAGTAATGGATTAAAATGCATTTTAAACCAAAACGTTCAGGATAATTGGGCTCAACCAAAATTCATTCATCAACGTTCATCCAACCAACAAAATACTGACACTCACAGAAGAGCAGAGAACGCGACTTCAAAGGCATTAACTAGATTCCGCACAACACCTCGGAAGGCAAAACATTCCTTTTTTTTATTTATTAACAATTAAATGCAACCTGACAATGCAATCAACATTGCTCAAGTAACAGACAACAAGCACACAGAGGACTGTTTAATATTTTCCCCTTATTGCAAAACAGAAACAAATTACATAGTTTACAGTTCTTCCGCTCTCAAGGACGCCAGAGCAGTGCTGGGAATGCAATCGGGAACTTTGTTGTACTCCTGCTTTTGCAATATGTTCATGGGACCAGAGCTCCCATTACTGGGGATATTTTTATAACAAACATCCTTACGTTAGCACAAAAAGGATAGATGCAGTCGTTGTCTTGCAGCTTCGGGTAAATGCAGAAAGAAAGAGCCACATTTCTTTACATTTCTATTGCAGGATTTGGAAAATCAGCTAATTATTTTATGGTGTCAACCTGGGGAATGGTCGGAGAGAATTAAAAAACAGGTTCTACTCTGCAACGCACACTAAAGCACTGTGGAGGCAGTCAGAAGTTACGGGTCACCTTCGAACCTCCAAACCAGCAAACCGGGGCGATGATGCACGGGTTCTCGGTAGCTGCCCGTGACCCAGCAGGGGCCTCTGGGACCCGAGGGGAGGGGGGGGGGATCTCCTGAGGCAGGAGGTAAGGGGGACCTCACCGTGACACCTCTCTCCCACTCCGTCCCGTCCCGCCCCCCACCCCCACGACACTCTAAATCCAGAGGCTGCTGCTTGGCGGGGCCAAGCGCTCCCTGTGAAGTTCAACTTCCCACGGAGAGTCGCGCCAGATCCCATTAAATCAAAGCCAGAGTCTGCAGAGCGGGCAGAAACAACTCCAGGGCCCCTGACACCACCAATCACGCTCAGGCTCCCACCGCTGTTTGCAAAACAAAAGCAGATGCGGAACAACGATGCGACTTTGAACGTGCAAGCCAGGATGACACCCAGAATGGGAGTCACGGCAGTGACTGTAGACACCGGAGGAGGCTTTGAGCGATTTATGGTGATCACAGATATAGGCCCTTGTGTCCGAAAATACCAAGTTAATCAGCACAAAAACATCTGCTAAAGGATTGTGGTGTT
This sequence comes from Hiodon tergisus, assembly GCA_025775045.1. Lineage (NCBI taxonomy): Eukaryota > Metazoa > Chordata > Actinopteri > Hiodontiformes > Hiodontidae > Hiodon > Hiodon tergisus. The sequence goes on along the minus strand of JAOVYW010052571.1, from coordinate 6,139 downwards.
TGTATCATTAATGGGGTGATGTTGCAGCAGCTGCAGCAGGAAGGCACTGTTATACTGCTAATAGTGTTGTGATTACATTGCAGAGACGACAGACTAAAAAAGGAACAAACAGCCGGATTTCAGATGGACGGGTGCCCAGCCCACTTTAAGAAGGAACCTCAGTTCCTTAGTGAGCCTTAGTGAGCTTTACAAAGAGCGGCTAAACTAAAGCAGAGTTTGCGCCGAACGAATGAACTGAGACGGAAATCAGTTCCACAATTTAACACGAGTAATGTTTGTGGTCTCTACCCAAGCGCTTTTCTTTTGACTCATCAAAAATGTATGATACACGCGCACAGCTAACATCTTACATCATTAACCACTTTCCAATTCCTAGGCATTTAGAACTTAGAGCTTTGTAATGGGACAGATTCATTTGCGATAACATTCTTGTCCGTTTTCCGTCTCCAAACAGAGGAAGTGGGAGCTTGGATCAACATTATGAAACAAAGACTTCCTCCAAACTGAACGTTCAGAGCCTCTGGCAGCTTTTTGGGCCCTGGTCTGGAATTTATATGTATATGTAGTTAAATACTGGGAGAATATTATCCAATGGGCTGAAACAGGCCTTCCTTTTCACACAACAATAAAGTTGAGAGGAAGAATCCTGGAGCCATGACCAATGTTATCACCTTAAGGCAATACAAATCGCAGGCAGTCAGAACACGTTTGTTGTCTTTTTTCCATCTGCCAGGGAGAGACGGGGCCTGAATTCCAGGCTGATTTTCTAGGCTGGGCCAGCATAACCACCAGCTCAAAACAAATACGCTACCCATTTTGTGTGCTTTCATGGTCTATAGGAATTTGAAACCCACACATACATCATCTTTTCTACTATGGAAACAGTGCACACAGACTTACACGCCAAACCACAAAAGGCTGAGTCAGCAGAATTTCCCCACCGCTGTAAGAAGTCGTCATGGATCAAAATAAATTTCCTAGGGTTGGGGAGAGGAGGCTCTGAAAAGCTGATCGTACGGTTTAACCACTGGGAAAGGACCGTTAAAGAGCACGCCCGAAACCCACGACCTTGACAGATAAGCACTATTCAAATCCCCCTGGTGCACAGAGGTGGGGGTTGGTGGGCACTCATCGCCACGCGGAGCAATTACTCCACCTGTCAATGCGGCAGGCGAGCGTGACGTAGCAGGAACAGACGTACCCTAGAGCCATAACACACAGCAGGCAGAACAGTGTTTCATCAGGAGACCTGGCCTCACTTCTGTGCTGCTGCTGACACAGGGTCACAATCATCTCGGTCCAATCTGGGTTCCATGGCATGATTTTCATGGGCCGGGAGGATTGTGAGTGGCAATAGGCTACCATAACGACCCGAGTAGGAGATAATCTGTGACAGGAACATTCTATATCGCTGTACCATTGTCCCTTCCACACAAATTCTGCGCTGGTAAATCACTGCCATTGCAAAAGGCATGACACACGGATAAATAAATCTTATGGAATGGCAGGGGTGGTGTTTACATTAGCCAATATTCACGATAAGTGAAGTACACACAAAAGTAGGGCGTGTCTGTGGAGAGATATCGCCGGTGTCAGGAATAGGGCTGAAAACAAAGACGCCTGCCTAGGCCGTATGTGCGGAGAGATTCTGTCAGCGTCTGGAACAGGGCCTAAACAGGGCTATGGGAAATTGTTGAGTTTTTTTTTGCGAACAAAGTTATCAGGTGACGGTACTTTTTTTTGTTTGCAGCAGTAGGTTGCAGGTTCAAATCCCAGGAAGGGCTCAGCTGTAGTAATTAACCAGAACAGCTTTACAAAATGTCCAGCATGGTGCTACAGATCTGTAAAGGGACGTCTCACCACCCACAAAGCCCCCCCCCCACACACACACACACACAGTTGAAAAAATCCCAGAGTACACAGATAGAGCCCTAGGGCCTCGATCTCTCCCTCATCTGCGTGACTCGCAGAGACATTCCCCCGGAGAAGATAAAGAGACAACTCCCCCGGGGATAGCATTCGGCTCCCAGCCTTTTATCCTGGATTTTATTTTTGGAATTTTCGGTTCCTCCTGAGAGAAATGTGGACATGCTCTGTTTCCCGAGTAGAAAACAGCAGCCTGGTCTAACAGTGATACAAATACTAACAGTGTCAGAGATGCAAACAGACAAAACCCCTTAGACGTAGAAGGCAGGCTAAACAGCAGGACAGCAGCCAGGCCGAACAGTAGTGCCAATGATACAAACACACAGAACCCCTTATTCTGACAAGGCAGGCTTAACAGAAGACTGGTCAAACAGTAGTGTTACACAGGACCCCTTATACTGTGAAAGCAGAGAGTCTTTACCAACTTAGCCACTCAGGAGGTGTATATATATATATAAGTAATATAAAGTAATTTAAATAAGAATGAATCATCCACAAGGCTGCCTAACACCAGACAAAACTATGATCTGCCTCACACCACATTAGGACACCAGGCAAGGCCATATCACAAATAATGAAGGATGTCTTTCATGCACAGAGAGAGTAATCTTATCTGTGGAGGTCATATTTAATAGACAGGTTAGTGTCTGACACGATTGACAGTTGGAGAGGGGGAGGGCTGGTGAGAATCCCAGAATGACAGGTGTCGTTAGCGTTCTTCATTGCCTGTTACCCATCGCTAGCCCTATGCTAAATTTGAATAACAGCCTGAATCAGCCAATCAGGAAGGCTTCACTTCATTTTTCTGGTTCCCACATTCCTTTGGTCATGTACAGTACTGCTAGACAAATGTAACAGGAGTTCCTAGCTGACCCCATTCTAAGGACGTTCCTGTGATTTCTTCAATAAACATTTAAACATTAAACATTTAAAGTATAAGGCTGCACGTCACACAGTAACAAGGCTTTTATTAGGCAGAGCACAACATTGTTACTAACACTGTTCTGCATTCTCACCATAGGTCAAACCATCACAGAAAAGCTCTAGCCTCCTAACCTGTTCTACTCTATTAGGCGGCAATATACCACCAAAACATTCCCGTCATGAAACACAGAACAACGCCGTAAGAGAATGAAATGCACCAGAACTTCCCGAGAGGGCACAAAGATCAGCTGTCAACATTGAAAGAACCGGTGAGGAGTGATTCTTCGGTAGCTGGAGTTTAAATAAGTCTACACAACAAATCAGCATAGAATCCCTGATGAGCAAAAACGGTACTTGGAGAGTTTCAGCGGGCAGACTACTGCTGTGAAGTGTACTGTCCTGACATGTGCCCAGGTAATTATATTCCCTACAGCAGGTTTTTTTTTTCCAGCTTTTACAGACAGGCCTACAAGCGCTTTATTTCCTGAAACAAAATTAGAATGATCACAAAATGTTTGATAGGAAATTTGTTAAATATTGAATTACTGGAAGACTTCTTGTTGTCTGTTCTTCGCCTAATGCAGAAAGATCCAGGGTGCAGTGGCACGGACGACTGCCAAATGTCTGCTGTTGAAAAGCATGTTTTGGCTCGTTCAGCAAGAGAACGCCACCGCAGTAGGAGGGTCCCAGATTTCCGGGACAGGAGGCCCCCTTTACTGCCGAAAGAGCCAAAGCATTCCTCACACCTTTAAGTGGCGCATTTGGCAACTAATGACACGGCACACGTTAACGGGTCTCATTTCAGAGAGTGCGACTCCAGAGCCATCTCGGATCTCACAGTCCAAAATAACGGAGAGGTTCATACTCCAGCCCTCCTCTATCAAGGGAGCTAAATTACGGAACTGAACATGCTGGAAATGTAGGGCAATAAAACTTAACCCTCACTC
>JAOVYW010052550.1:0-23878 GCA_025775045.1 Hiodon tergisus | reverse complement strand
CTCCACAACATCTCCTTCCCCCCTTCTTACTCCTCCTCCTCTTTATAAATGGTGTCATCCTGGGAGGCGGGAGCAAGAGTGATGTCATCCTGGGAGGCTGGGATTCTCTGCGAGGGAGTTCAGACCTGCACACAAAACAAACAATTTCCCATCCCAGAGCTAGCGGGTTGTAACACCAGTATCCTGGAAAAGTATCTCGGAATATTCAAGAAACCATATAGTCAAAAATATAATTTTCAATTTTCCATCTAAAGCCAAGGATAAACAAAATGACAGGCATCCTTAATTTCAATCTTCAGTTTGACAATGTTATAACATGTTATTTGACTATTTGACCTTGACTAATCTTACTCTGTCTTGGTGTTTATTGAAACACTTAAATAAATATATGGAACGAGTAATGCCTGGTTCCGACAGAAGACAAACAATGCAAAGTTGAAATAAATATGACCTTTGTCAGATTATGTGCAATCTGCAAATATTGTGAAATAAGTAATAAGTACATTTTTCCCACATAGACCACATAGAATGGAAAGATCACATAGAACAATCTCTCCATGATCAAAAATAAACTCTCAGAGACAACAGCTCCCCAAGCCCTCCACCGATGGAATGTGTAATCCATCTGTATGAAAATGTTTTTTTGTTGTGAACAAGACCAAAAAAACAAAAAAAAATTTTTTTGGGGGGGCATACTAAAATACATTTTAAAAGAGATGTACCTTTAACAGTTAACTTCAACTCCAAATTACTGAATACTGTTTATTTCAAGCTTATTGTCTGGACTGATTCAATGTATTTTACATCCTTCTCATCCTGCAGATACAGTTGCCCGGCGGCAGCTGTAGGCATGAGCCGTCCAATGCCAAGCCTTCTGTCAAGGGGGACGTATGACTGGTGCAAGCAGTGCTGTGTGGGTGAAGACAAAAGACATCACAGAGCAGCAGGGAGCCGAGACAGTGGGGCAGGTTTTCAATGCATGCCTTTATGTTCAGCCGTTTCTGATGATGATGGCATGATCATCTGGTTAAAAATATATATATATAATAAAAATATATATATATATATTATATATATATTAAACAAAAAAATTTGTATTCACTGTCATTTAATAGTCAAATAAAATTGTGGCAATCAAGTATGGTGTAAAAAGTTGCCGTTAAACATATGATAAATACATAAATGTACAGATACATTTTAAAATTATTATTATGTTTAACTGGGTTAACAATAGACCTTGGGTAGTTCAGAATAAGAGTAATTATATAAACTGCAAATTACTTTTCTACTTAAGAAACTGGCAGGATATATATTTATAATATATATAGTACATACATTAAGATCTTCATATTAGAGGGAGAGAAAAATCTATCACCTTTCAAAATGGACTGATATCAAAAGCTTTTGAAGGACGAACTAACATCACAATGCCGTATTTCTTTCCACCTCCCCAAAAGCCTCGGGTGGGCAAGAGGAACAGGCTGATGACAGAAGGAGAAGATATATTTACTGGGCCTCCATCCAAAAATCTGGCTGTCCTGTGATTTTTCAGAAGCTGTATTGAATATCTGGCACTCTCGTGGAGCAGGATTGCCATGAAGCAATCCACTAAAGCAAGAGTGCCGGACTCACTTTATAGCAGGCTGCTCTTATGTGTTTTTGTATTTATTTAGCCACTTGTGAGTGAGGTTATCTACTTGCAAACAAAAAGTGTGATGACTCCTCTCTATCGACACCTTTGGACACATCATGAATGCCAGCCTGTTTTATTTTTTTGCAAGCTAATTAATTCAACAGAAGGAAAAAAAAAACAGAAATGACCATGGTAATGAGCAACATATGGGAGTGATTATCTCTTAAATAAGAAAAAGTTCACATAAATATCGAGGTACCTAAATGATATCATGCACTCTCAGGAAGCTGACATAATACTCTATTCCCGTCTCTCTACATCACAGTTTGAAGCAAATCATCGTACAGAGGAGATTACAGAAGTAATGATCATCTGATTCAAACACCAGAAACACTGTATGTGTTTACGGAAAACCCTGGCACGGTGAGATTGATATAATAACTGACAAAATGTAATACTGTAGCTAACATCTGGGATATTCAGACAGATTACGCTCCCATCACGCACGGCAGTGAATTCAACATAAGCGAGCATGCCTTCATCCTTCCATTAATCAGCTTGGAGTTTCCATGCAGTGTCTGAGTACACATTGGAAGCGAACGGATATCTTCATTCCTTGGCCTCCTTGTTTCAGCCCCTGGTGGTTTTCATTGATTGTGCACATTGTGTGCATTGTGATTATTGTTGTGCTGAGCACTCTTCACCACTGCAGGCTTTTCATTGCAATTATGTGGGATTATGGAGAAAGCTGGGATCTATTTTTAAACAAAAACATGCTGGCTCTCGCCATCTATGCCACCAAACTATGGCTTTCCCCCCGCTGAACTGGAAGCATGTTATAAAAACACCATTAATGTGACATATTGTCTTGGTGTCCCTTTGTATTTTTGTACAACAGTCTTACTGAAAAGCAAGTTCCCAGTGTCTTTGTAGTATGTTCTGTTTTCAGGTGAGAGGCTTCAAGATAAATATTGTGCATTTTCAATTCTTTGTTATCTGTTAAGCTTTTTTATTATTAAATTATGCTTGGAAATAATAGTCAAAAACAGATCTTTTTAAATGATTTATGGCAACTTTTATTTCTTTAAACTTTTGTTTGTTTAAGTGCACCAATCCTAATCCATCTGAGACTCCTGCAATCAGCCGTACCTTCATAGGATGAATTTAAAACAGATTCAATGCAACATTTCCTTCAAAACACCGGACTCTTTCAGTCTGTAAAACAAACAGTCCTATTCATTAAACGCACTCACATTTCCAGCAGGAGCCCAAAGGGTTCTCCCGCAGCAGGAATGTGGAATTTCTGTGATCCGGGTTAAAAATGAACAGACCCCCATTCCATTTCCACTTGCTCCCTGCTGCCAAAGAGAGCCCTTATGACAGACGGGCAAATATATTTATTGAGAAGCCCACAATTGTTGCTTTACACAGCCAACCAATACCTAATTGAGCTAATTACCTCAATGTGTGTTTTGCATGATAATTAATTATATTTTCAGCAGTATTTCTTTATCAAAAGAATCATTAGAATAGAGGTGGAATTGGCTATTCCACTAGTTTTGGTTGTTATATCTGGGTATTTTTGTTGTGTGTTTCATGTGTAAATGTGGATTGTTGATTACTCATCATGATGACTGAGTAGAGTAGAGTAGATTACACTACACTGCACTCTGAAAGCGGTATAACAAACATATGACGAAACAAACGAGTATACAGGCAGGAGGCACTACTGAGAAATTAAATTAACTAGGATGTGACGTAATATTACGAGCACGAGCACTTAAATTACATCCCACAGGATCCGCCTTTACTTGAACTGTGTTGATTAAGACACTCCTTACTACTGACCTTGCTTAGGTCCCTGAGCCAACGGGATGTTTTTCTTGGTTGAATTGCTGTCGAGGGGACTGCGGTGTATCTCAGCCAGAATGAACTAGAATTTTTGTCATTGTATTCAGAAGTGTAAAGGTCACTGCTCAATGTTTTAGAGACTATCCCTGGCTTCAAGTTAACTTAGTTTTGGAAATATTACATCCGGACATTTTAGTAATGGTAAAGTTTTTTTTTATTCTGAAAAGCTTCAGTTACTGCAGCCGATATTTTAAAAAAAATGTATGTTTCTAATTTAATTTTTTGACATATCAACCAGTTTATTGGTATTGTACATCAATCCACAGCAACATTTAAACATTTAGAATATGGCCCACTGTTAGTTGCATACCCCATATAGCTATATTTGAACTGATATCTATAATTGCAATCTTAGGGATAACTGGCAATTATCTTAACTTTGTTTAGAAATCTACCAGTACACTCAACAGGGCAAGTAGTTTTTAAAAACAATTTTAGTAAGTGAACAAGATTCTCTGGAAGCCAAAAATCTTTTGTTAAATCATAATTTGTTGTAATACATGTTAGGGTAAATGGTAGCATTGGGTAGGAGAGGAAAATAGCCAGATTTCCCCCTTTTTGTTTGTTTTTTAATCCAAGGAATTCCCTGAAGCCAGTGTCTACACACAAAGGTGTAGAAGAATGCCTTCTGAGAAACCATGGAAAAAAGTAGGGTGAACAGCAATGGGTTAGCCCTCCAGTACTCAGTCTTCAGCCTTTTCAGTGTCATATCTACGGGCACCACAGCCTTCTTGGTATCACTTGGCTTTGGGGGTCTGACTGTGTTTTTCAACCCACTTGAACATATTTTTTTTCCAGTTTTGGGTGAAATCCCCCTTTCTAAAGGGATTCTAAATGGGAACAAACCTTGTCAGAGAGAGCCTGGGAGAGTGCTAGCTTTCTTGCATATCCTCAGCTCCTTCTTGACTGTCTTTTCACGCTCAATCTGTCTCACACTGAACTAAACGGTCACTGCTGGCATTGGGGTACAAAATTTTAATTCCTAAAAAACTGAAAATATCTAATTGTCCTTCTGTGAATATCTGAAAACTGTTTAGCAGGGGCTGGGATTTCCAAGCAGTCACTAGAGATGCAGAAGAAATTACCAGAAACATCAAGAGATAGCACCGCAGGCCAAATAAGAAGAAGTTCAAAAGGACTATTTAAATTTCTACTTCTGCTTTTATCTGGCCCAAAGTGTTTTTCATTTTGTCCCACCTTAGAAAATGTGAATCTGGTAAATAAATCAAGTTTTACGATCTTTTAGCACTGCAGGTATGTACATTTTCAAAAACACAAAAAAATAAATATTAGAAATGACTATACTTTATATTTTGCTTTTTACATTTTTTAAATTTTTTACAAATGCCAGACTGATTCAGAGATGAAACATAAAGTGCTGCCCTAGATGCATCATAATGGGAGGTTGGAAAAATACTAGATTCCCCACCCCTGACTAAAATGCGGGAACTTGTGTGAGTGGCAGTGCAGGATGATTGTCTGACATGTGTAAAAACATTATGCATCCATAGTCAAGTAGTTTTCATAGGAATGGGATGCTCCATTGACTACTCCATTGATGCTCCTCGCTGTCAAGCCAGGGTGGTTAAAACTGGGCAGTGTTGGCATGCTTTAGATGAAGAAGATTGCTTTGGTGAGGAAGTAAATCCATCTTTTCTCGGTTCCACATTTTGGTGTACTGTTGACCCCAGGCTTCTGAGAACATAACCTGCCATCACCTACATTCTCAGGTTTTTCAAAGGTTATTAACAGCAGGCAGGTGGCTCACAAGCTGGAGTATAGCAGTGGTGAGTTGTTACATTCAATAAGAAAAAGGCTAAAGGAACACAGTGGTAGTCAATAAAACTAATTTAATGTAATAATGTCTTATTCTTATTAATCCTGGACTGTGAAATGTTAAATGATAATCTTGACATTTGAGTGAAATTGTGCTTAATAAACAGATGTGGTGATAGTGAGAACGAGTAATTTCCAAAAAACTGACGTAAATGGAAGTTGGTATGTGAGCATAAAATAAAAGATTTGGAATCTGCAATTATGTCTCCCTGATTTGGAATCGTCTTGGCTACTAGCACAAACCCCAGCAACTAGGGGCTACAAAGAAGCGTAGGTGTCCCCTCCAACCCCATGTCTTGCAATGGTTGGGATTTTACACACTATGGGCCACAGCGCTCTTTAAAGGAAATTATTTTAATACTTTCACAGCAGCTCCTAGTTACGTTCTGAGAAGGGAATAGCTAAAGACATGGCTTTTTAAAGCACAAAATTAGAAGACCAGCACACTCTGCAGAGAGCCGAAGGGTTCCAGAATTATACGTAATTGTGAATGACTAAAAGCTCCTTTTTTGAATGCATTTTACGTAACATTCAATTAACATATTTTATCCAACATAAGTTCCCGTTAATGAACTTCTGCCGCCTACCTAACTGCCTGCCTTTGAAAATGTTTTTTTGTTAATTGGGTTTTCATCTGTCAATCACATATCAACAACCTATTGCAATGGAGAACATATTGTGGGCACACTTAACAATCCCTGCTTGCAGCAAGAGGAATTTTTCAATCAGTCTGCCATGTAAATGATATGGTTTCAATAAAACCATAAAATCTTCCACAAAAATTGTAAATAACAGATTGGAAAAAAGTGCATGTTTAGAAACAAGAAATAAAATGTCTGCAGTGATCTCAGTGGCTCAATTGAAAGAAAAGGCATGGTTAATGCCTTAATATGGTTAGTGTGTGATGTATTCAAAGTTTTTATTCCCTTTAGCTGTAAGAACAATGAAGGGTTACACCTGGTCGTACAGAATTTTTGACATCTCAACCTGCCTTAATTTTCAATATTATGCTGCAATGGTGAGTCTAGTCTACTCATCCGAAGGAATATAGATATGAGATGTTGACTGCTCTTTTTATCGGACTTATAAATAGTGCAACAGTCAAGTACTTTTCTTGCCATCTGGACATAGGAGGTGTGTGTTGCACAATGACAGTTGTCTTGCCTGATCATCTGGGTGAGGAGGTGTTTGTTAACAGTTTTTCAGTCTGCTTGCATTAGTCTAAGATTACGTGGCCATATGGATAGAGATGAACGTATCTGCCAAATTTAACATTGTTTATTATGATTAGTGTGACATTCCTTGCCAAATCATCTGGATGAGGCAGTATTTATAATATTTAAGTGACTGAAAAGATTATAAATTGAATGGTTTAGTGTAACAACCCCACACCTGCATACGTGTGCGTCCTTGTGTTTCTCTTGCTCTCATCCCATCATTCAGATGTCCGTCTGCTATTGGCCATTCATCCTCGTCACCTGTCCATCCTCATCAGTGCTACCATTTCAGAACATAAAACACTGGTGTTATTTGTTAACCAGGCGAGCGAGAGGTAGAGAAGAAATTTAAGATTTGAGAATTTGTTTGTAGTATGGAGAGTTGTTCATTTGTTAGTATTCGTTAGTTGTTTCGTAGTTAGTTCGCTTGCTAGCTAGAAAGATTTGTGTGTATTGGTTCAGTATTCGTTATTTGTTATATTTGTGGTCATGGCGTTAGTTTGGTAATACTTGTTTGTGTCGTAAAATATTAGAAAATACCATTTGTTTTGTTTCCCCCATACACGGTACAGTGTTTGAGTTTTGTGTTTTTGTTTACTTTTTGATTACCCTGTACATGGTACTGTCACAGTTTGCCTTCACTTTTTGTTCTGTCAACTCTTGTCAATTATCCAATTAACATTCCACAGACCCATGTGCACTGTTTTGCTCACTTCTGTTTTCATTGGCTCTACACCTCCCCACATGATTTTCTGTCTGTCATATAATCCAGCACTTTTCCTCAATTGAGGTGAGTTCTTGTTTTTGTGTTTTGTTTTGGTCTGTTCTGGTTTTGGGTTGTTTTTGTATTCGGTTTTGTTCCATTCTGGGTTTGTATTTGTTTAGAACTTAGTTAATGAAGATTACGTTTATTTCTTTGAGCTGCACTTGGGTTCATCTTTGCTTTGGTGCTCCAGCACCACATGACAGGTACAGTGTTTTGTTTAGTTTTGTTTATTTGCACAGGAGCAAGGGGATTGGTAAGCCACCCTTGGCTATATGTTACATCACGTGGTATACCTGTGGATGCAAGTATTAGGTTAGCAATGGGTGCCACCCCATGTATTTGGATTAGTAAGTTTTCACGTTAGGGAGTTTAGTTCTTTTTATTACTTGCTTTGCTTTGGCAGCGTTCTCCGTTCCCTTGTTTTCCTGTGTCATTCCATTGTAAATAAATATTATTCGTTGCACCACAGTCACTTGTTTGCCCCCCCGCGCTGGGCAGTGTTAGGCCCTTCCTTACCCCTAGAGTAAACTACCACCTGAAGGGTCGTAACAATTAGTGCAAATATTACCTTACCTGCTTGAGCTTGTGAGTATAGATGGATGAAAAGGGACAACTTCAGATTGCCGATGTTTGACTAATTGAAATGAAGAACTTGAAGGACCCAATTCATTATCTCTTAGGATGCAACATCCTAAGAGAGGATCAAGATCTACACGGTCTCCAGCAGTGACCCTGTTCTACACATTGGAAAGACAGTGCCCTCTCCGAGGAGCTGGAAACTGCTATGGCTGTTAGAACAGACATTAGTTGTCGGCTTAAAATAAATTCAGACAACTAATTCTGTAAAAAGGGTGCTCATATGGCCAGAGACTGCAAAATTCAGCACCATGGACAGCAGCACAATGCCATCTCCCAAGATGGCCTCATACAGCGCCTTGCAAGGTGGGGCCCATCTCAACTGTTTAGCCATGTTTTTTTGATACAACTGAGCTCTTAATTAGTCAATTGAATTGTTATTTCAATGTATGATTTAATACAACTTAATTTAAAAGTTACTATTTGAATATGATTCCAGTGATATATATATATATAACTTGGTTTAACTCCGGATAGGGTTAACAACGATCATATTTTATGGGTGTTCTTCCAGTTCCAAAGATCAAAAGATCATCATTATAGACATACACAAAAGGCATCACAGGCACTAGACTATTCATACGTTAAAAATGGTAACCTGCACTAATTATGCTTTTTTTCCATAAAAATTTGAAAGCATGTGACTGGATTCGGATGTTACCATGCTAATGACTGAATATAGTTACTTGCTGCTTGAAATAGCATTGTTTTTTTCACCAGCTATCTGATGAATGTCAGAACATGATGATAATGGTGAAAAGATGAAGGGGAACCTGAGTAAGAATAACAGTGGCAGAGTGATGTTCCCTGGTCTCTTATACATGTGACACTCTTACTGAGTTCCTCCTTCAACACGGTTTACCTGAGAGTCGCCGAAGGCTCTGCTAAAATAGGAGCCTCCACACTTCCTTTGTCACAACATGGAAGCCAAAGTGTCAAAACAAAAACCCGGGCCCTATCAACATGTTCCTGTGAGAGCCAATTGCATCTCTGCACTGATTCCTGGCTTGATTTGTGCAGAGGAAACCGAGCTGGATTTTTTTGGGGAAAAACCTACAGTCCACAGATTTATGTCAGAACTTTGTCAGAGGGAAAAGGTAGTGGGGGACAAAGAAAGGGGGAAAGAGCACAGGGTTTTCTCAGCAGCAAGTGGGAGCTCAAACAAAGAGATCAAAAGCATAATCGGCTCAAAAAAACATACATAAAGGGTCTGATGTCAAACTTTGAATCTTTGTCTTTCAGAAGAGAAGAGTTAAAAATAATAATTTTCCAGTATTTACTATACTGATATAAATATTTAAAAGATATATTTCAATTTTCTCTTTATCAGCTTTCATTAAAATAGAGGACTAAAGTTTAGATCTGCTTGGGGATGCCATGAAAGCTGGTTGGACTTCATCCTGGTGTCATCATGAAACTGCTCTTTAATCTGTTTAAACTTTTTCAATTGCAAATATTCACAATTATAAATACATATATTAAAAATATTTTCGTGTTCGAATTTTGTCCAAACACTTCGCCTGTAACCGTAACCGTCGCCTGCGGCTCTGTGCCAGCTCTGCGAATTTCAGACAGACAGACAGCTAGCTAGCTACACATTTAATAAAGACAAGTAATCTGAAAAACAGCACAGTTGCTGCTTTCGATTGGTCCATTATTATGCATTTAAAATATGCTGTCATTCCAGTAGTTTGTTTTATTTTTATCAAATCACTTTTGAAAGTGATGTTGCTGACAACCAATAAGAGAAGGAGGCGATTCATTCCTTGGACATAACTAAGGTGATGATATTAGTAACGGTATTAATAATAATAAAAAATCGCGTTAAATGGAAAACTTTTTTTTTTACCACTACACCACTGGAAACAATTTATGCACAATAGGTTGCACCTACTCACCTAAAATGGCTTTGTATGCCTTGGCCGTAATTCAACATTCAGAGTAATAATTGGCCCCAATGACTCCCGTAAGATGGCTGCCCATATCATAACAGATCCACATCATGTTTCACAGTTGGGAACAGGCATCCTTTGGCTTTCTCCAAACATAAGCCAGTCCAGATGTTGCGAAAAGATTGAAAGAAAACGTATCGGCCTATATTACTGTCTTCCACTCAGAAGTTCAGATTTTGTCTTCCTCACACCAGGTTATGCTTTACTGCGCATTTGGCCTTGGTTACAACAGTTTTCCTAAGGGCAAAAATATCAGTTTTGCTCATGGTGGTGTAGATTCCCTTCTTATGTAATCCTGTTTAGTGTTGGTCTATCCCTATTGGTGAGCTTTGACTAGTGACCAAAGTTTGTCTATGCTGATGCAGTTTCACCTTGTTTGGCATATGTAGCCGTAATTTTTAGTATGTTGCTTCACACATATTAATGTATTGACTCTAAGACGTTTTTTATAGCAGAAACCTTTTGGTAATTAGCATTGAAATTAATGAATTTTTTTTTATTGCAATTTTAGATGAATTGTGTGTGTGCGTGTGTGTGTGTGAGTAGACACAAATAATTTACTGAAATATGTTAAATAATTGATCAGTGTTAAATAAAATTGAATACTTTTCCAAGGCATTGTTTATATAAACATGGGCTGGATTTTATGATCAGCTGGGTAGAGCGTGTAGTATGACTATATCTTAATTTGGCCAGGAGGTCTGCAGCAGAACAAATTCAGATAAAATAAGCTGTTGAATCTGAGACTGAGCAGACCGCTAATGCAGAAAAGAAACCTCTTAATTAAGGCAGGAAAAGGGGGCATACCGAAGGTCTCCCACAAGGTTTTGAAGGCTTGTTTAATTTTCTCAAAAAGCAGACTGGAAAATAGAAACGTGAAATAAAAATTCAAATGTGTCATGGCCTCATTACTATTCTGTAGGACTGGAGGAGCATGTACCCAGCTAGTGGTGAGGGCCATATAATTTAACTTTTAAGGAGGAGAAATATACCCAGCTGGTGGTGATTTACTTTTTAAAAATGTGATTCCAAACATTATGTATTCTCAATGTTGTTTTAAACCCATAAGCAAAAAAACATAAGCAGAAATACAATTTGGGTGTTGGTTGGAAAGTCACACTTTTGTAAGATTCTGGTGATGATGGGAATGGTAAGATTGTTATGATGGAAGGGGTAGATGAGCAGAATGTTACAATTGAAGGGGTAGATGAACAGAATGTTACGATAGAAGGGGTAGAGGAGCAGAATTTTACGAGAGAAGGGGTAGAGGAGCCAAATGTGGTAGATGCAGGAATTCTTGGAGGAACTGATTCTTGGTTGGGGAATATATACATTTTCAGTAATATTACAAAAATAACATAATTTGCTCAATAGCAGAAATTGTGTCTTGTGGTCTACAACCCTGATCCTTTCTGGTGGATATAAACTCTAAAATGTATCAATTGTATACAATGTTATTTCCAATTATTGATTATCTTTCTGGCAACATTGTCACCTCTTAAAAATATATTTTTTCTTATTTCTCTTTATAATTCATTTCTAGATTAATTTGACAGAGATACAGTCAGCATTGAAGATATATGTTTATATATTTACTTTCATAGGTATATTATCTATGTAAATTAGCAACCTTTAGTTTGACAGCTGAGGTATCATGTCAAGAGCTATGAGACAGAAACATGTTTTCTAATCGAGTGGGTTCGTTTCCATGGCAACAGAAACCAACTGTTTACATAAAGATAATTTGTGTCAATTCAGTACGAGTCATCTTAAACCAGTCCATACATGCAGGATTTTATAGCAAGACATTCAAGAAAAATATCCAAGCTTTAAAAGACAAAAGTGCAGGTGGTGTCTGAGCCCCCAGTGTCTCCTCAGTCTCTGGCAGGAGACTGGAACTTCCCTGTGGTTGTGGCTCCTGCCCAAAGATGGAGACAATAACATTAAGAATGGTAATGAACATTGTGTGTGTGTGTGTGTGTGTGTGTGTGTGTGTGTGTGTGTGTGTGTGTGTGTGTGTGTGTGTGTGTGTTTCAGAGACAGGTGCTGCTACAATACTAATTCAATATACTGTTTTAATGTGTCTGGAATGCATGCTTTAACATACTAATGTATAGTTCCCTCCCAGAACATCGCTTGTATGTATGTCTTTGTATATGTTTGTATAGGGGGTGTCCAGTCCCTACCTGGCGCTTAGCTCCCACCTACTGGCTCCAAGTAAGCTGTTTGCATGCAGCAGTGGCTACACACATGTACACTACTTTAACAAGCAGGCTAAACCAGGAGAGGGTAGCCGATGGTTAATTAACCCCAGTGAAATAGGAGTTTGGCTACCCCAGTATGTGAAGTCAGCTCCGACGGACTGGGCGGATGAGATAAACAGTGAAATCCAACAGCCAGAAAGGCGGTCCTGCAGCACTGAGTGGAAATCGAAGGGCATGACAAGACACAGAAGATTTCATAGTCATCCACAGCAAACAAGGAAGTCTCCAGCTTTGATGACTCTTTGTACCACTAGACTCTTTGCACCACAAATCTCTGAGGTTGAGTGAGCCAAACTGCCCTAGTACACCGGCTTTTACACTTTAAAATCCTCACTCACAGATGTTCTTTGTGCAACTCATCATTTCAACTCTATCTATCAAGTCCTGCAGCGATGGAGGAGGGGCCGAGCGACAGGTGGAGGGGATCACTGGCATAGTCACAGCTTCAAACCTGCATGTAGGCGGACTGTGGATTTTGGTCATTTCAACCCTTTTACTGGAAAGTCAAGGCGGAGAAAAAGGATGGAATCCTTGGAGTAGGATTCGTAAAATCCTCACTCCTGCGCCAGCTACCCGACCTCCCAACCGATTTATCAAGCTCCGCCTCCCACTTAACCCATCTTGGCTTCCACCATGATCTGCTGCGTTTATGTCAAAGAAAGCTTCTACAGTTCTATTCGCTTCTTCCATGACTTTTGTAACTGGAGTGGGGTACTAGGGCTCCATGCCGTTGGCAAAATGAACACCAATAGCCTGCTGCTGCTGAGCTTGTGTGCTGAATCGACCTGACCATTACTAACACTCTCTTCAGGCAGGCCGATAAATACAAAACAGCATGGATGCATCCGAGATCCAAACAATGGCACCTGATTGACTACATTATCACTTGCTGGGTTCAAACAGCTCTAGAGCCCGGCACCAAGGATACCAAAGTGTTCAGAACTTTCAAGACAATTCACGGACCATCCAAACCAACAGGAACACCAGTTGTGAGAGGTGTAGAGAGCAAATTCAACAGGTCATCTATAGTAAACCAAGCTGCACTCCGCCAGATTCTCCTGAAGCCAACCGTCGACAGCTTTGACCTCCCCTACCTTGGATGAGGTCACATAATTCAGACACACTCTGGAAATGTCCCTGGGAAGAACGGAATCCCTGTTGAAATTTTCAAGTCAGCAGGACCTATCGCACTCAAAGCCTTCCACAACAAGTATCTGGAAGGAAGAAGACACAGACTTCCGGGGCGCCACAATCTTGCCCCTCTTCAAGAATAAGGGCAGCAGATCTGACTGCAGAAATTACAGAGGTATCTCTTGCTTGTCCATTGCTGGGAAGATCCTAGCTTGTCTCATTCACAACTGCAAGCAAACTGGTGGTCAATGAGGTGTAAAAGCAAGAGGAGAAGAGGAGGTGCGTAAAGGCTGTTTCCCGGGCCAAGCAGGGAGATAGGAGAGTGTAGAAAAATGCGAGATTGGCTGGCAAGACCTATGGTCAATGGAAAAGAGCAGCTTTCTCATCAGGTCAACATGTTCTCCAATCACCACAGAACCTAAACCCCTGGGTAGGAGAGGGTCACTCATGTCCTTTGTGTTTATCACCAGCAACATTAAGGCACATTTTGATAGCATGTAAGGTGGCTCTTAGCCAAAGACGGTTAACTTTGGCGCCATGACCTGGTGTTGCGATGTTTAGTCTTAACAAGCATAATTGGACCAATAATAAGTATATTACGAACAAATACAACATTCCTTTACCCAGGAGAGCAACCAAAGCAGGGATAGAGGTGGGTTGTCGTGAATCACAGATTCTACAACCTGGTTTCTCTGAGATTTTGGATTCAGTGGCCAAGAGTTACGTTGCACAGTGAAGCACTTTTACCTGAAGCAACAGAAAGGAGCAACTAGCTGTTGTTGAGAAGGAAATATTCCAACTGGGGATCTCAAGCACAATAGACTTAGTAGGTGTCTATCTTGGCAAGAGCCAAGTTCAAATCAGCTTTAGGTCTACTCTTGTGTAATAGAAATAATAATTATGTTGAATATATATGGCTGTAAGTTGGAATTGGAAGTATTCAGAGTGTTCTTATTAAAACTAGAATAAGATGATAGTTAAATAATTTCACATGTAAAACATGAATTGTCCCCATCCTTGGTTACTTTTAGAGGGGTTCTTTATATTTCTCAATGGGCTTGTGTGCAAGGTGCCTTGGATAAACGCCACACTCTACTATGATTATTAACATCTAAAACATTGGCTCAAAGGTCATACATTGTGTGGGTTATGGTTGCATTGCTATTTTACTATTTGATTCTGGTTACCTAATCATGTTTATTCATGTTTATTCTCCAACCTAGTACATCCTGTACACATCGATATAACCTATAAAATTAACAACAAAAATTTTTTTTAAATGCCCTTCAATCGCTCTACACACAGTCTAACAAATACCCTTCAAACGCATAGAAACTGAACGACAAATAAAACATAGTGTAACTCCAGAAAACAACAGCAAACGAAATACCCATGAACAAACCATAGGCCCTCTTCTCACAGGCATCGTGGTTGTGTATGTTTTGTCTACTAATATATTTCATTCACCGTTGTTTACTGTTATGTTTTGTTAATGTTTGTCTGAGGTACATATCAAGATCAAACTCTTGTAACTCATACAGTAAATTGTTATGTGCCTTCATACTTTTGCTTTCAAAACTAATGCTATCTGTTTCTCCTTAAGAAAAGTTAGGATTTTGTTCCAGGATGAAGAAATTTTGATAAATAAAGTAACAACTTTATCACAAATTTCATTATAGCTAGTGCAACTAATCACTACTAATCACTACTACAAATCACTCACTACTTGGATTCTTGTTCTGTATTCATTACTTTACTTGATTCTTTCAATGTCAGTTTAAAAAAAACATACACAACCATAGTGCCTGTGAAAAGAGGGCCTATGGTTTGTTCATGGGTATTTCGTTTGCTGTTGTTTTCTGGAGTTACACTATGTTTTATTTGACACACTATGTTTGGTATTTGTTAGACTGTGTGTAGAGCGATTGAAGGGCGTTTTTTTTTTTTTAAACTGACATTGAAAGAATCACGTAAAGTAATGAATATAGAACAAGAATCCAAGTAGTGAGTGATTTAGGTAGCTAAGATAGTTAAAACAAAAGCAACACTTTGCAGAAATGATAAATATATAAATACATATATATAGTACTGTGCAAAAGTAATAGGCACATGTAAAAAAAAGTCTGTAAAGGGAAAATGCTTTCAAAAATTATTAAATGAAATGTTTCTCAATATAAAATTAATGCTATAAACGGCAGTAAACAGTAAAAAACTTTTTGAAAATCAATATTTGAAAAGAATCAACATTTGATGTGAGCACCCTTTGTCATTAAAACGCCATTAATTGTCTTAGGTACACTGTTGTGCAGTTTTATTAGACAATCGGCAGGTAGATTGTTCCGAGCATCTTAGAGAACTTGCCACAGTACTTCTACAGACTTTGGCTGTCTACCTTGCTTCTGTGTCCAGGTAATCACAGGCAGACTCGATGATGTTGAGATCAGGGCTCTGTGGAGACCATACCATCTGTGGCAGCATTCCTTTCAGAAAACGAATGTTTGGACATCTAAAATAATAGTTTTTTCTCCGGACACACTAACGAAGAAGAAAAATTTTTTACTTGAAAGACTACATTTGTGTAAAAAAGCTAGGGTGCCTTAGACTTTTGCACAGTACTGTATATCCTTCTTTACCACTCAGTAGAAAGGCAGAAGAATGTAGTCGCTAACCCATGAGCAGCTTTTTTAAAGTGATTCTTTAAAGCATTGTTTGAGTACTGATAAGCCAATTAACTCTACACAAAGTTTACTTGCTTGCTTAATTTAATTACCAACCCGTTTGGCTGTTAGTCTCATGGATAACTAGGATTTGATTTATTTATTCAACACATTAATAGATGGCTGCCTGTGTAATATTTTTGTTACACAATATTTAACCCGTTTAAACAATTCAATGCACTCTTTTCTTAAATATGTTTATATCAATCAGTGTATAAATCTTTCACATTGTTGTTACCAAACAAATAAATTAAATAGAAAGGACGGGTAGCTTTTCTTTGTTAAAACTAAATGGTTTACCTTTTTGACCGAGCATTATAAACTGTACTCCAGACTTTTTTTGGTCTTTATGTCAGGTTGTGTGAATTCTTTATACTGCTGTAATTTACCCTATCATCTGGGTACATTAATTAATTTTCAAGATTTAAGGATTACCAAAAAACATGTTCTGCAAGATTTGATTTTTGCTGCAGTGCTTAAAAATAGAGGTCAGCATTTTTATATTTGTAATCTTTGGAAGTAAATGAACCTGGAAAACAAATTTGTTTACATACAACAACAACAAAAAAAGGTTTTGTGTGACAAAACTGTCAGCCATGACTACAGGTATGATTATAAGGAGGCTGTACTGGTGTTGTGTAATGGTGGAAATAACTTCTTCATTCTATATCTGTATGAAATCATGCAAAATATTAATGTTGTCATTATTATAGCAGACTATATTACTCTTATATGAATTATGCCCTAGCCACGGAACCATCCCTGTTGCACTTTGTTTGTGATGATGTAACTGGAGAGGAATCTGCCTCCACATGACTGTCATCAAAAAAAGAAGGAAAGTATTGTTTGCCACGTTTTTCAAAGACATCCCTCAATTATCCTAGCCTACCCACGCTTGCGCCATTGACTGATGTTTATTCCACTGTAGCAAACATGCCATGGATATGTGGATCAGTTTCGCTTCACAGAGACTGCGTGTGTAGAAATCATTCCCTTTAACTGCAAACAACAGCATTAAAAATAAACATGATTTGAGTAGCAACATGATAATCCATTAGATGCTATGTGACAAGGTGACTGGAGTGCTGAGGAAACCTGACCAACTAGTATAACTATTGGTTGAATACCAGGATAAAACAAAGCAATGGGAAGTCAGGAAGAAGAGAGTGTCCATGTGGCTCTTGGTTACATTATTATTCGTAAAATCTAGTGATTGCCTTGCACATAAATGTTGACAGTCAGAGGGAAATATAACCATATTCAGAGGAAAGATGGCCCATAGAACAAAACATCAAATGATTAAATGAATAAATGAATTATGATTGTAAAAAGGATGGCAACATATTAATGTAGTGCATTGATGTAATGTATTAGTTAATAATTACATCAATGATAACTAATGCCAATTTTGTTTGTAAAACTTTATAATAGAGAAAATTATTTAAGAGTCATATTTCTGTAGAAAGGAATTATTATTATTACCCTTATAACCCCAGGTATATGCTACTTGCTTTCTAAACTATATATGTAAAAGGGAAACTTGGACCTCTATTAATTATCAAAGTATCTTAAAGAACTATTGAGTTGCATGTTTGAACATTTAGACTCATTCACTTAAATAAAG
Source organism: Hiodon tergisus (assembly GCA_025775045.1). Taxonomy (NCBI): domain Eukaryota; kingdom Metazoa; phylum Chordata; class Actinopteri; order Hiodontiformes; family Hiodontidae; genus Hiodon; species Hiodon tergisus. Next base: position 6,191 of record JAOVYW010052550.1, on the reverse strand, counting down.
CATGCAATGTATGAAAGACACAAAATGAAATAATGGTAACGTAGCATGGGTGAAATCTCTTCAGATATGATTTCAAAACACTATAACTGCTGTTCTCCCCGGTGATGACAGACCAAAGTGAACTAGATCAGGGCCTGGTCTGGCTTGGCTAAGTGCTTTTACTGACTAAATCACTCAAAGGAGCAAGGTACTTCTAAATCAAATATAAATAAATCACCAGAATATTAAACATAGTAGTGGTTTCCTACCTCCATTTTAGTCTTTAAGTTCATAGCTTGAACCGGAAAGAGCCCCATTTGAAAAACACTCTCCGATGTCACTCTCTGTTTCAGCTGGCAATTTTAGTTGTTTATGTCATGATTGATTGTTGATTGACAGCAGTCAGCCTTTTAGGCTTGCCAGAGTATACTGACAGCCAGTGGCCACTTCGACTTGCCAACATTTAGTATTAGTCGAGGCATCCCATGTTCCAACAGAAAATGCACTCCAGGAGGTGTTTTGTCTGCATTTCAGATCATGTAGGCTGAAAAAGTCTGCTCCGTTATCGCAGGATAATTATTTTCGCCCAGATGGAGGCTGACAGTGTGTGATCTCACAGTCAGGTTCGAAAACATCGAAACAGGTCCAATGCCACCTCAACAAGGAATATGTGGAATGCCTTCTACTAGCTACTGTTTGCATCCTTTTATCCCGTTATTGCCAAATTAACCCTGAGTAGCAATTAATTGCATTTGCGAGGCAAATGATATATATATATATATATATATATATAAGGTAACAGATATATAATATATTACATAATAATTGGTGGCCAGACAATAATTATCAGGGGACACATGGATACCTGTTGCTGTTGACAGTGTTTTTTGGTTTTAATGATGTTTCTTATAAAGGTTTATATCAATGAATCAAATTTTCATCAGCAGAGACAGGAAAGCTTGCTAGAATATAAGGGAAAATGGACAGAGCATAGTACAAATCGTATTCAGAATCTTTGGCAATCCCCCCACTAACCTGAAAGATTGAGAAAATTTGCCAAGAAGACTGAGCAAAACTTAATCTAAGCTGGTGTGCGTTGGTTGCTGTAAATGCTGCCAAAGGTATACTTGTGCAATTCAAATAATTTAATTTTTTTCGTATAGTTTTTGCTGACATTATTCTTATCTCCCCCCTAAGTAGTTCTCAGCTAAAGCATTCCACTTTTGAATTCAATTAAATTTTTAAAAACTTTGGTATGAACAAAATGTTAAGATATTATAGCAAGTATCTGAACATTTTGAAAGGCGCTGCTTATATATTTTATGTTTTGCGTTTAAGATTATATTGACTGACCTTTGAGGGGGAGGTCACGTTTTCGTGTTTGTTTAAAATGTGACTGTCCACAGTTCCTTCTCAGTGGGGTAATTGGAGACGGACGGCCGCCTGATGGCCACATTGACTGCACTGTCGGGCTTGAGCAACATGAGAGTGACAGAATCCCCTTCCATGACCTTTCACGCATTTTACCCCTGCGATATCAAGCGCCCTCCTAGATGAGCGGCCTTAATTCCAGACTAGGGGCACCACTAGCTGAGGGCAATAACTGGAAATGATTGGCATCTGGAAACATCTCCTTCCGCATGGCATTAGTATTTGGGGCCGCTGGAGAAGAGGAGGATAAAAAACTTTAGTGTGGGACACGGGCCATGTGTAAAATAGCCATCGAGAGACCATATGAGAAATGGGGTTAGAGTGGCATTTAGGTGATTACATGTCAACTATCGCTCCTGCTGAATTATGCCCCTAGCTTCTGATGAGATCCCCCCCGCCCCCACCTCTCAATTGCTCCTTGGTCGTCTGTCTGCCAAGGACTAAAAGCTTTCTCATCTTTTCCCCAACCCTTTTCTCACACACAGCTCCCCTCTCCACGACACCACCACTGCCACTGCCCGCTCCCTTCCTGACCCTTATACAATTTCCTAATTACTTGCAGATGACACTTGACATAAAGAGTGCCCAGTCATTAATTGGACACAGTTAAGTGGGTTACTGAGGCATGAGGATTTGTTCGACAAAGGGGTATTTTTAAATGATTCTTTATTTGTTTCACTATTTTTATGTATTTAAAATGCCACAACAATTAACCTTGAGTTTGCATAAGAAGCACACACACTCACAAACACTCAGACTCACGCATGCAGAAATGCGTAAATTTCAATGTTGAATTTCTCCAATATTTTGACAGGTAGCAGACAAGAAAGGAATCCAGTCCTGTTTTGTAAGTGCAATGTCAAGGACACACTTCATTTTATGAAAGGATTCCCATTAGAGTCACAGTCCCAGTGCCATGGCGCACATCAGTACAATCCAACCAAGACGAGTGCAATCATGTAAGTGGAGATCTGGCCTCCCAAAGGAGTAGCCAATCCTTCTGCTTTCTTTACCATTGATGCATATCTGGAATCAGAGAGCACTAAATCTAATGCAATTCTATTTAAAATATTTTTTTACATTAATGAATAAATTAAACACTTGAGAAAAACATATTAGGGACATTTCGTTATGTTTTTTTTTTTTTACTGCTCTGTTTTCAAAGATCCATCTCAGAGCTACAGGATTTCAAATAACAAACACATTATATCAGGATATCTTTTCAACTTCTTCTAAACTCACTTATGTCTGCCCTACCACAGTTGCATGTTACAAAATTAAAGATGATAAGTTTTCATTTCTTAAGCATGCTTGGGGGACAGGAGATGCTTGGATGCATTCATTTAAATAAAAAATATATATTTAAAATTTAAAAAATAGAAAGTTTGTTTCTCATTACAATATATAATAGAACACCTGTCCAACAAGACATTTCAGAGCCATGACCCATTGTGTCAAAAACCCCAGTGATCCATTGTTGAGTAGCCTTATGTTATTTCCCATAGACCTCCACTGTTTTAATATAAATTTTGCAGTCTAACATAAGCACTAATAACATGTAAGCACTAATAAGGACGTAGAGCTAATGTTAATTTTAGTAAAGTTAAAAGAGGATATACTAACATACCATCAAAATAAGTAAGACAGAGGGGTTGTGGTTACCTGACACCCACTGGGCATGGCACATTTGGTCTACTCTGAGCATGGTACATGTGGTCTATCTCTGGCTGTGCCTTAGTGAGAACAGAATGGTGGAGTCAAGTCATGGCTCCTTGGCAAACTGTTAGAACTGACCAGAGCATTAAAAACCACACCTGCTACGAACTGTCCTCCTCATTGACATGTACTTCCTTCTGGTTAATTGGATGTGAATGTCTGTGCTTCCACACCAGCATCAACACCAACTCCAGTGAGGGCCAATGGGAGTGTTGGCAGCTCTGCTTACAGCTTCGAAACAAGCAAGCACTTAATGTTTTTCTATTTAAAATTTATAATAATGCGGATGAACAATTACCCAATGAAGTGACTCCGTTAGGGTACTTAGATTCTTTCGCATTAACAGTGCATTAATTTTGCAGTGATCAGCCATTCCCTTATTCTACCTGGCATAGTACCAGTTAGTCTGGTTTCCCCAATAAAGCTAGAATATTTAACAAAATGTCTCAAGCGGTCAAAAGCCGAAAAGATGATTGAATCAGACAGCTGCATTCTGTTTCTGCACCCGACCTGTACCTCCCGTGAAGGCAGTTGGCACCCCCCTAGAGAAGAAGAGGTGAAGCTGATGTCTCATGTGTATGCTGGTTCACTCCCAGCGGCACTTTCATTTCCAGGACTTACAGAAATGGGACCAGCTCATCAGTGAGTGCTCATGTACAGCTCTTTTCCGCTTGGCCACTGGCTTCCGTCTTCAAGACACAATTTGAATGAAACCATTCGCCAAACAATTTTTCCGCAAGCTATTATGCTAATTTCACCTTTTCATTTCCCAAGCTATGCTTGCTCACGCCATCTCCATTTTCATATAAGAGGTTCAGTAGGCGCCTATACTGTCTCATTAGTGTTAACAGTTACGATCCTACTGATATCGGAGACTGCTTCATGCAGTGCCTCACCCTACATTACCAATTTCCATTTGAGTGATAGTTTGCATCATAATTTTGGCTCTTAATGTGAGACTTGGCCTTAGTGTGAGACACTTCTGATCATTTCTAAATATAGCGCTGTACATTAAAATTTATGTTTATGTAGAAATATTTCCTTATTCTTCCCATTCAAAACTGCAACAGCGCAGAGTATTTTCAAGACCAGTGCAGAATTTAACCAAGTTGACCAAGAACCAGTGCTTTGGCACTGCTTATATCAATCAATCAATCAATACATCAATATATTTTTGTAAAGCGCTTTTCACATGTTTCCATGTCACAAAGACGCTTTACATACAGAAAAATACAATATGTCCTAGGCCTGACCCCCCAAAAGCATCCCAGAGGCAACAGTGACAAGGAAAAATTCCCTAGGCTGGCAGGAAGAAACCTTGAGAGGAACTCGGTTTAATGGGGGAACCCATCCTCCGCTGGCCGGCACTAGGAGCTGATTTAAAAAAAATCTAATGTCCATAGTGTGTGATGCCCTCCAGTAGAGGAGTTCCAAAACGTTGTAATATCCGGAGGAGAGAGTAATTTGATATTTGATATATTTTTGCATGTACAGTACTGTGCAAAATCTTAGGCACCCTAGCTTTTTAACATAAATGTAGACTTTCATGTTTATTTTTTTATTTCTGCATTAGTGTGTCAGTAGGAAAAAATAATTTTTAGATGTCCAAACATTATTTTTCTGAAAGAACACGGAGTTCTACAACAGATGGTATGTGCTCCATAGAGCCCTGATCTCAACATCCTTGAGGCTGTCTGGGAATACCTGGACAGACAGAAGCAAGCGAGACAGCCAAAGTTTGTAGAAGAACTGAGGAAAGTTTGCCAAGATGCTTGGAACAATCTACCTGCCGATTGTCTAATAAAACTGCAAGACAGTGTACCTACGAGAATTGATGTTTTAAAGGCAAAGGGTGGTTACACCCCAATATATATATTTACATATATATATTCATACACACTATATGGACAAAAGTATTGGCCCACACCTCTTAATCGTTGAATTCAGGTGTTTCATTCAGTCCCATTGCCACAGGTGTATAAAATCAAGCACCTAGCCATGCAGTCTGCCATTTGTGAAAGAATGGGTCGTTCTAAAGAGTTCACTGAATTCGAGTGTGGTACTGTAATAGGATGCCATTGCAACAAGTCAGTTCGTGAAATTCTTCCCTCCTAGATATTCCACAATCAACTGTAAGTGGTATTATTGCAAAGTGGAAGCATTTAGCAATTCAGCAAGTGGCAGACCACGTAAAGTTACAGAGTGGGGTCGCCGAGTGCTGAGGTGCATAGTGCGTAAAAGTTGCCAACGCTCTACTGACTCAATAACTGCAGAGCTCCAAACTTCCTCTGGCATTAACATCAGCACAAAAACTGTGCGCCAGGAGCTTCGTGGCATGGATTTCCATGGTCGAGCAGCTGTATGCAAGCCTTACATCACCAAGCACAATGCCAAGCGTCGGACGGAGTGGTGTAAAGCACGCCGCCACTCGACTCTGGAGCAGTGGAAATGTGTTCTGTGGAGTGACGAATCACGCTTCTCTATCTGGCAGTCTGATGGACATGTCTGGGTTTGGTGAATGCCAGGAGAACGTTTCCTGTCCGAAACCCAGCTTACTAAAGAAATTTACCAAAAAACTTTTTGGGGAAGGCCCTTTTCTGTTCCAGCATGACTGTGCCCCAGTGCACAAAGCAAGGTCCATAAAGGCTTAGTTGGATGAGTTTGGTGTGGAAGAACTTGACTGGCCCTGACCTCAACCCTATTTTTTGCGAGCCAGGCCCTCTCGTCCAATATCACAAATGCTCTTCTGGAAGAATGGGAAAAAAGTATTGAACACGCTTACTGATTATTTATTTATTTAATACTTTGTATAAAAGCCTTTTTTGGTAATGACAGCTTCAAGACGCCTCATGTATGGAGAAACTACTCACATGCATTGCCCTGGTGTGATTTTGGCCCATTATTCCACACAAACAGTCTTTAAATCTTGAAGGTTCCGTGGGCCCTTTTCTATTAATCTTTATCTTCAGTTCTTTCCATAGATTTTCGATGGGATTTAAGTCAGGTGATTGGCTGGGCCATTCTAGCAGCTTTATTTTCTTTCTTTGAAACCAATTGAGAGTTTC
>JAOVYW010052539.1:2594-16299 GCA_025775045.1 Hiodon tergisus | reverse complement strand
AGGGGTGGAGTAGCGGCGTTGGCACAGGAGGGGTGGAGTAGCGGCGTTGGCACAGGAGGGGTGGAGTAGCGGCGTTGGCACAGGAGGGGTGGAGTAGCGGCGTTGGCACTGATTTCCTATCCAGCTAGACCACTGAAAATACTTCCAGTAGATGCAATTTATTAAGCCGTTGTTTGTGTATCATAATTCTACCCTGGGTTTAAATTGACCTACTCAGTATAATGCCTCTGTAAACCCACTAAAATATTACTCCTTAGCTGTTTTCATTAATGGCCATTTGTTTTGCTGAGCATATTGTGAAAGGATGTGGTCCTTTTTGAGCGTGAATTTTTGTTGTGTTATGGATACAGTATAAATTGTAACGCACCCAGTAGAGGGAGAGCTTGAAATAGTTTTGACTTGGATGCCTTTGGGTCGCCTCCCACTTTCATCTCCACCCCTCTGCTTGGGGAAAGCAGTGATTAGCGCTGTTCTTATTGAGCACAGCTGTTGATTAGTGAGCTGAGCTCGTTATACGTGTTCTCTAAGCTCTCATTACCAGTGTTTACAGCCCACCGATCAGGCTGGTGATATGTCCCGCCGCTCCTCACCACACACACACACACACACCCAGAGCCTAGGTTACTCCGGGTCTGGGAAGCAGAGCGGACGCGTTATCGGATGTTGTTTGGCCTGAGTTTTCAGTGTGAGCTACGTGGTAGAACTGTGTGGTGGTTTGTTTGGTTTTTGTCATTTTCATGCCCCGTGTGCAGAGGAGCAGAAAATCTGAGGCATTCTGAAATAATGAAGCAATGTATGAATTAGAAATTATCTTTATCCTCAGGAAATGAAGATTACAGAATGTTGCTGCTGCTGCTTTTCTACGTCAACATTTCATTGTTTAAGACAAATGAAAATGTATTGATCTGTGTTCAATGCAATTAAGAGCTGTGACTCAAGATTTTGTTTGTAATAGAATTACAATGAGTTACATTCTCAATGATTAGACTGTTCTCATTCGCAATTGGGGCCTTTAATCCAGTTCAATCTGGGTCTCTGAAATGTGAACAGAAATCTGTCGAGTCGGCAAGTTAGACCATTTTGTGTTGTAAAGGGACTTCCCTCCCAGTGTGTGATCTGTGCTGAAATCCCATATGAGTTGAAGTTTGGACCTCACTGGACTATACATTGTCCAGTACTCGGGCTGATCTGGGATCAGCAGTGACGCGATTAGGAAGAGACTGCTACCTGATTGGCCATAGCACTGATGGCTGCTCTTAAAGAAGTTTAAACCCCCAAATCTCTTGTTTCGTTTCAGAGGACAGAAACCGTCCCACCCTTCTACTCACTCTCACTTCCTCTGCCTCCTTCATCTTCCCTTCTTTCGCTTTGCATCGATCTTTCTGCCTCTGAATCCCTACCTTTTTTCCTTGGGCCAGACGTTTTCGTCTTCCTGACTCCGTTTCAACAGACGAGAGAGCAGAGCCCAAACGAGAGTCGTGCAGCTGTTGAAGAGGCGGCGTGTGGATACAGAGTTTTAAGCTAAAGACACCGCCAGGGGATCTGAGCGTTTTCGGTAGAGTTTGAGCATTTCGGTGAACGTTGTCTGAGGGTTTTCGGTGGACTTTGAGCATTTCGGTGGACGTTGTCTGAGGGTTTTCGGTGGACTTTGAGCATTTCGGTGGACAATGTCTGAGCGTTTTCAGTAGACTTTGAGCATTTCGGTGGACATTGTCAGAGGGTTTTCGGTGGACTTTGAGCATTTCGGTGGACATTGTCTGAGGGTTTTCGGTGGACTTTGAGCATTTCGGTGGACAATGTCTGAGGGTTTTCAGTAGACTTTGAGCATTTCGGTGGACATTGTCTGAGGGTTTTCGGTAGACTTTGAGCATTTCGGTGGACAATGTCTGAGCGTTTTCAGTAGACTGAGCATTTCGGTGGACGTTGTCTGAGTGTTTTCGGTGGACTTTGAGCATTTCGGTGGACAATGTCTGAGCGTTTTCACTAGACTTTGAGCGTTTCGGCGGACGTTGTCTGAGCATTTCGGTGGACAATGTCTGAGTGTTTTCAGTAGACTTTGAGCATTTCGGCGGACGTTGCCGGAGCGTTTTCAGTAGGCTTTGAGCATTTCGGCGGACGTTGCCGGAGCGTGTTTGGTGGACTTTGAGCATTTCGGCGGACGTTGTCTGAGCGTTTTCAGTAGACTTTGAGCATTTCGGCGGACGTTGTCTGAGCGTTTTCAGTAGGCTTTGAGCATTTCGGCGGACGTTGCCGGAGCGTGTTTGGTGGACTTTGAGCATTTCGGCGGACGTTGTCTGAGCGTGTTTGGTGGACTTTGAGCATTTCGGCGGACGTTGTCTGAGCACTCAGCTTTCCATTATCACTAGCTCTCTCCCTGGGGCTTCCCCAATGACGCCACGCTTCAGCAACTGTCAGGCGAGGTTTGACACAGTTAAATGGCCCGCTGTTTCTACTGGTCACATTGTTATTCAGATTGTCGCGCCTCGCTCCCATGCAGAGAAAGTGAAAATGGCCTGGCAAAGCGGCACGTCGAGACGAGCCTCCATTTAGCAGAAATTCATAACCTCTTGCTTTTTTAAATGCCTCTCTGCCCCTGCCTGAGGCCATTAAGCGTGACAAAACACTCTGGGTAATTTCAGACTGCGATCTTTTTTCGACTCAAGGCATTTTGTTACAGCAGATGCAGGGGCGCCTTTGCGGGCGGCACGAAAGGATAATTGCCCCCTGACGTACAGTAAGGGAGCGCGAGGGCGCCGCCCTGCAGGGCCCCAGGCTGAACCGGCAGCAGGCAGAGGCACCTCCAGGCCAGTGTTGAGCGGCAGGGCAGTGAAACTCCGGAAGTCACATGGCTGTCTAAATATAGCGGAGGAGAGTGCTGTTTTCGCCTCTGTGCCGATTTGCTGCTGGAGGAGGCTGTGGTCCAGCAGTGTTCCTGCACCGCCCGGACCTGCAGCATCCTGCCGCCCTCGTCCCGTCTGAAGGGGGAATTAGGGTTGGAGCCCCCCGACCCGCAATACCCCTGCCTTGGCAGTAACCAAGCGCGCTCGCAATTTCTCCCGGCCGTTGATTGTATTTACTTACTCACTCACTGCGCTCCACTGTTTTCATGGTTTCATTATTCATACGCCAGCGAGATGCAGCAGGCTCTCAATTGGTGCCAATTACCGTCTATGCAAACAGAACGGCTCTGAAGCGGTACCTGAAGCTGCGTGAGTTATCATGTCTCATCCTGTCATCTGTTCACCCGCAGTGTGCTGTCTGACTCCTCCATCCCGGACGAGTCTCCCTGCCGGGCCCAGACCTCCGCGGAGGAGAGGGGCGGAGGCTGGCTGCTCTCCCTTCCGGCCGACGTGCAGAGAAACATCCACCGTTACCGGCAGGAGTACGAGGCCTACCTGCGCCTGGTGTCGCACGAGGCCGTGGGTAACTTCAACCCCTGGGCCATCGCTGACAGGTAAACATCCTCCAGACCAAGTAGAAAAACTGCAAAACCTGCTATAGTAAACAAGGCCCCCCATGGCTCCCCGTCAAAGCCAACATCAAGAAATCTACAGCAGTCGTCTAATAGTACTATTAAAAGTATTATTGTTATATATACGGTGCAGACAACGGTGCCTTGTAAAAGTATTCAGACATCTGACCAATTCTGTCATATTACTGAATTACAAATGGTGAATCTGAATTTCGATTTTTTAAATTTTTGAACACTGAAACTCAGTCAATTATATTTGTTTGATGTTGGGAAATATTTGTAAGACAAATTTAAAAAAAAGAAAGAATTAATGTATGTATTGTATTGTATGCATGTATTCAACCCCTGTGCTGTGGAAGCTCCTAGTGTACACAGATGTAAGAAATTGCCCCGAGTAGGACACAATTATCATTTCAGCTCGAGCAGTGCACCATCTTCTGGTAAAAAGCCCACTGTTGAAGGGCCATTGGCCATGCTGTCAATCTGAAGGAAAGTGAAGCCCAAAGAAAATTCTGTGGAAATTGGCAGTAAAGTAATACAAATGGAAAAGATTCCAAAATAATATCCAAGTGTTCGGATGTCCCAGTGAGCACAGTTGGTTCAATGATCAGGAAGCGGAAGGCACTGTCAATGACTCCTCCTTGCGCTCAAAGAAGGAAACTTGCGAGACAATCACTTTCGAAGGAGCAACAGAGATCAGTGGACAAGGCCCAAGGCCCAAGAACGTTGGACTGGCTCAAATACAAATAGGTCAATGTCCTACGTTGACCCAGAGTCCTGACCTCACTCCCATTAACAACAACCTGGAGCGAATCTGCCTAGGTGAATTTGCTAAGATCACTCTGACACTGTGTACAAAGCTGGTACATACTTACCCCACAAAAACGCTGTTATTGCCGCAAAAAGAGCCTCGACCAAATGTTAATGTGTGGGGGGGTTGAATTAGAATTTTGAACTTGCAAGCAACATGCATTCAGTTTTTTTGATTTGTCATACAAATATTTCCCGACGTAAAACCGATGTCACCTAACAATAATTGATTTTGAGTTTCAGTGTTTCAAAATAAAATATCAAACCACGAAAATATCGGTGTTCCATTTCTAATTCGGCAGAACTGGCAGTGTATTGTTTTTCGGTTGGATTGCTTGTGTTTTCCTTCACGTTTCGTTTGCCGTTTGCCAACTAATCCGAGCGGTGCCAGCCGAGACACAAATCCCCCCTGGTGTGGCTTCGGTGCGTGGTGCCTGCCGTCCCTCCCCGCGCAGCCGTAACCATATTCACAGATCGAGGAGAAGGCGAAGGAGGAGTGCTTGTAATTACGCGAGCTCCAGGCCACCCAAATCATTTTCTAATTCTGTGCCGGTGCATCCTTAATTCGCTTTAGGTGAAAACGCTTGGATTAGATTTTTCCATTTGTGTGTGTCTGTCTCGCCGAGTACACTCTCTCTCCCACCAAATGAGCCGTTTGTGTTTTAGTTTAGTTAGTTTTTGCAATTCAGAGAAGCCTTTATGGGACTCTGAAGTCGTTAGGTTTTACGACGCAACGTGTATTTATGTTATGCTATGCTATGTTATTTTAAATTGTATATAAAGCTGGAGCCCAGCCCTAAAATATAGATTTTCTATCGATGTTACTCTATCCAGAAAAGCTGGTCCAAAGGGCTGGCATATTTGGCTTCTCGTCACATGATGGGGAATGCCTCACGAGCCGTTAGCAGAAAGTGACGCCCCCCGAGAGCAGATCCTGTACACGGGTGACGTGCGTACCCGCCTCTGCCTCGTTACTGGTGTTGGGGGAGAGAGAGGAGGATGGGGCTGGGGACGCGTTGCTCGAACGTGGCTCTCGGTGTGGGCTTTCGCGTCTTAACGTCTCTGCGTGGTTTCTGTCTCGTGTGTCGCCGGTGTCTGCTGCTGGAGGCGCGAGTGAGCTCTTAATTAGCCGACTGACGGGCGGTTGTCGCCGTTTGTTTCCTGTCCCTCCCTCGCCTCCCAGCCTGGCGGAGGAGCTGATGTCCGAGGCGCTGGCAGACGTGGCCGCTGAGTTCCAGGATGTCTGCGAGGAGTACGCGGAGGCCGTTTTCACCTCCGAGTTCCTGCAGCCAATAGAATCGCCTCCCATGTAGCCAATCCAAACGTTTACTTTTCGCACTGCTTTGATTATTAGATCTTTCCCCCATTATTTTGATTGGTTTGAGTTCACGATCCCTTGTGATTTGTTTCACTTTAAGATGTATATGTTTCCTTTTCAGCGAGGAGTAAAGCAGTTACAAAGTGGAAGTCAACATTCAAATGAGAATAAAATACAGCTGAAACTGGCTACCATATGAACTGTGGTTGGAGAGCAACATATATGGTTATATATGTATTTTCTGTTTGCTCCTTACAGGCATGCAGATGCTTTGTAGTGGGAAGCCTAACCTTGAAGGAAGGTTGAAGGCAGCTTAGTGAAGCAGATTTGGCATCTTGGCAGTTCTGCGAGTGATGGGTACAGTAGATGCTTTGGGGAGGTTCATTTTGATGAGATTCATAAAGACACCACAACATTACACAGGACAGCATAGGAATCAAGCGGAATCTCTCCCTCGCTTATATATCGCAACCAAAAAATGACTGTGAATTAATGAATGGGCAAGGGAAATTTGTGCTGGGGTGCAGGGGACGATTGCAGACAGTGCAGGGTCTGTGTTGACTGGCGGCGTGGAAGCTCTGAGTGTCAGCCATGGAGAAGGTAATGAGGGAAGACGGCACAGAGCGACCGGGGTCAGAGCGACCGGGGGCGACCGGGGCCAGAGCGACCGGGGCCGGCGCTGTAGCCTGTCTTTGTCGTTGTGTCACCTGGCTGGGGTCACCCGTGTGTCTCGGCTCTCAGGTCCGGGGGCGTACCTGAATGTGTCCTTCCACCAGCCTCTCTTCCCCTGCGCAGGATATCGCTGTCCGGGGACGCAGCTGTAACTGCGCGGTAGTCAGCGATTGGCTTTTATTTGTGCACAGACACTAACTTGCCATGGTTTACCTCCCTCTCCGCCGCGCCGTGCATCTGTGCACGCAGAGTCCATTTCCAACCCGCTCGTCGGTACGCCCCGAAACCTCTTCACAGGCTCCTCTTCTGTGTTTCAATCGAATGTGAGAGATTTGGTGTTGGTGCGGGACTCAAACAGATGGATTTGATCTGCCTTGCTTTGCTTGGTTTCCTTTCCATTTTCCACGGTGCATCATTGCCCGTTTTTCATTTTCTGTAAAGTGTATCACAAAACATATTCGACATTTAGACACGATATACTCTCCAATTAAGCCTTCTGTATGAAGACCCTGCTAGGATTTATCTGGGGTATTGTCAATATCCGGGTGCTAAACTGTGACACTTGTCAGGAGAAATAGTGATCATTCCATCAATTTCTTTGGCTTCTATAATTACCGGTTTTATACAATAAAGTGTGTGTGTGTGTGTGTGTTTGTATATGATTTTTTATATATATATATATATATATATATATATATATATATATATATAATCTCACGCATACTTACTACACTGAGATTCCTGTGGGGGTTGATAAAAATGATCACGGTGTATATGCTTTACCTATTTATTACAAAAGAATAAATGTTTTTATGTTTAAAATAAATGCATTTCAGTCATTTGTGTGTGTGTGTGTATCCTTCCATCTGTTTTTGTTTGTGAAGATGGTTGGAGGGGAGGGCTGTGGTGAAACTGCTTTCGAAGGGAAGTGCATTGAATAAGTGCTAAATGAGTTATCTTTTTTCCTCCTGGATCCAGCGAGGCTGTGTTATCACTGCTATCCATCTCTCTGTCATCTTGTACCCTGGAGTCTGTTTTTTTTTATATCGTTTTTGATCTTGCTGGAATCTTAATGCAGTTTGCAGGCCCAGAAGTGGCTTCTCAAAAGCTTTCCTGAGTGGTACAAATAGTTTGCGTCTACTTGGTGTGGGGCAATTTATCACGTTTGGTGGAGTTTTCTGGGGCGTAGCTGCGCCACAGTCTCTGGTCCTGTCAGTGTTCATTAACCGTGGCCTGTGGGGAATTGATCGATTTCAGATTCCTGTGTGATTGTCCGACGCAACTGGAAACATTTCTTTTTTTATGGCGAGAACTGCATCAAACCGTACAAGCAAGGTATTCAAACGTGCGGCTGCTTATTCTCCATTCTGTGCCCCGAGACTGGTACCAACTGGCCGCGAGATATCCAACTGAATAAAATGCAGATGATGAATCCCCGCCAATGTGCGTGTGCATCTGGACCTGATGAGGTGGTGGGTGTGTGGATTACTGCAGGTTTAGTCATCAAAACTGCCTAATGAAGTCACGTGACGGCGGTGTAATTCTCATCCGGTCTGAACTGGCAATGGCCCCTGTTCCTGAACCGGAGCCAATTGAGCATTTTCATCTGGGGATGGCAAAGTTTGACAATATCGGAGCCAGATGTATTAAACATGATGAATGGGGAAGTGAAAGGCGGCTCCCGGGCTAAACCGTGGCGCTTGCCGTTCTCGGGAATCGGGTTGACTTTGCTTCTCAAGGTTGGGCTCCGCAGATCTGTGCCATCCCCTCACAACAGGCGCTGCTAACAGCTGTATCCGTCGCCCGGCAACATTACAGCATCCCTTTCTTGCATTTGGCAGTAGCCAATGTCCGTATCGATTGGGACAGGGGTCACGCTTTGCTGAGTGTTCCCGGACCCAGAGTGTTTTAGCGCAGGGCCTGCAGTGTCCGATCCACAGCAGGCGCAATGACCTACTGGTGGTCAGCTCCGATGGTCCGTCTCTGAGGTGGACACTATCGATTTTTGGGTATTGGGTTGTAAAAGGCCGTTAACAATATGGTCTCCAGATGCAGTCCGTTCAAACCCTGTACAAAGGGTTTATTGCCATTCAACCGTATGCTATAATTCACTCAGTTATTGATGTCTAGTTCCATTGTCATTGCGAAGCCATGCCACGAAACACAAAGTGTTTACTCGTTTGAAACAAGTGATTGTTACCCCTCTAATATGGCCCCTATTGGGTTTGGATAACTGGTTGACTGGGCATCTAATGGAGAATTTACAAAATCACAGCACATAACCAAGACAAATTATTTAATAGCCCAGAAAGGAAGGTCAAATTGTCCTTTCATACCTTCTTTGATCCTTGCAGATGCAGGGTATTTCTCTTGTTCTCTCATTCAGAAGTCCCAGAGCAGACACGAGGGTTAATCTGGCTAATTCACTCCCTGACCCCACACGTTAGCCCTGGCAACCGTGCCCCCCTTACTGAATGTTTATGTATCTGCCTTCTCTAAATGTCTTTCCTACAGTAGAGGCAAGAGTTCAATTGGACCCCTCAGCTGGGGAAATCAGTTCAACCAGCTTTAATCTATTCCGCTGTTGGGAGGTGCTCATGTGTGGTATTTTAAGGGACCTGGGTTCCGATTTACAGTCGAGTCGATATACAACACGTCCGTTACACTCGCACACCACCTGGAACGCCCCCCAACAAGCCTGGATTATTTAGACGGTATGCAATTAGATTTTCTGGTACTGTGTGGTCATAACATCAGATTAAGCTGTCAGTAAAGTATCACTCTTTAAACTCTATCAGGTAAGATAAGGTGTATGGTGGTGAGGAAAAGAGTGTTTTGTTCCTCATGTATACATCATTGTATACCAACAGAACTCAATAGTTCAGATTCAACATCAGCAGTTCTGGAGAGCGTATATTGTTCTCTTCAAACTTCTACTCTGAACCATGGTTCACTCACACAACGGAGCGATGGCTCTTAAAGAACCGGTAGGGGCAGGTTGCTTCACTATTTATAAATGACATCAATTACATTATGTTTATGTTGGTCCGACAATTACATTGTCGTCTTTGTCTAATTGTCAAACATACTCTAGCACGCGTAGTCAACTCCCTGTTCGAATTCTAATTTAAACAAAGTTTTTTTTTTTGAATCCGTGTGGAATTTGTTGAGATTAATGTTGTGAAATCAAAAGTACCAAAAGATCCACATAAAAAACGATACTTTCTTGGGGAAAAGAGATTATCAACGACAATGGGTTCTAAAAACAAATATTGTCCACATGTTTCTTAAGCCGGGAGTCGTCATGAGTAATGTACAGCGTTCCAGTAGTACGACGTACCACAGACGCAAGAACTAGTCTGCGTCAGGTACGCATAAACTTATGTTTATGTTTTAAGTACCTATATGAACTGCTGTGCAACACCGGTGACCACTGGATTACATGAATATACTATTTTAAGAAAATACATTTAAATAAATAAAAATGTAGGTAGGTTTAGGTTTAACGTTTGCATTCACAACGGTAGTACGTCACATGCTTTCAAACGCATGTTCAACCGGAAACCCAGTTTCACACTATTTTCCGCTGGCTACGTTAATCTTTAGTATTGGGGAACAATTCGACCATTTATACCTTTTAAACTCATGTGGGGATTGCTTAATGAGAAGTAAAAAACAGATTTAAGGATCGCATGAAAACGACGCACAACAATCAGCGGAGACACGTATTCAACGAGTTGGGATTTTTAGGCATTTATCTAAGACCAATACTTGCTTTACACCATTAAGAAGGACTTGAGTGCTGGTCAGATCCTTCGTCAGTCACCTGTCACTGAATTCAGAGCCCCCAAATACGTACGGCATTCGGAGCTGGGTATTTTAAAAACAATTTGTTTAATTATACACCGCCAGCTTACATTGCTTAATTAATGCCGAGCTATTTCTCTGCGAGTCGAAGACAAACTAAACGGGTCAAAGAAACGATCAAACGCATGCACACCGCTGGAGGCAGTCGATACTAGTTCGCGAAAACCGTTTCTTGGTGCTAATACGACAGACGAGGCGCGGGCAGGAGCAGAAGTCTTCACGGACTGCGAAGACTGAGAAACGCAGAAAGTGTTTCTTCCCCGGTTCAATGTCAGAAGCGGATCCGCTGCCTCTGCGCCTCGTCGCTGCTGAATCTCAGATGTGCTGCAGCACGAAAAACGAAACGGGCTGCGCAGCTGCACGCTGATCCACCCTAAATGCAACCAGGCTCAGAGGTGCGGGTGCGAACGAGGAACGAACAAGGCGCCTTCGCCGACCGTGCTGACTGACTGACTGACTTACTACGCGGAAAGCACGCACGAAGTGACTCCTCTCTGTAACCTTTCTCTGGCTAAGGATAGGCAGGACGAGATGGCGAAAGAAACGAAAGGTAACGCAGAAAACGACCCACCTTTAAAATCTTTTGACTTTACTAGTATCGCGCCAGTGCTAACAGGTAGCTCGAGTCTGGGTCTTACCTACAATCCTTATACATATTCTAGCGCATACTGCCACTTCTGGCTCTGACATGAAGTGTTGGAATGCGTCGTGTGAGTCAAGTATGTAAAGAAGAAAATGGGCAGTGATTCAAGTATCTTTGTATTTGAAGCAAAGTAGTTTTCATTTTGAGTTTGCATGTCAGAATACGTAGTTTTTTTAAATTGTAGATGAGAGGTTGTCGAGAAAGGTGCACATCTGTAATCAATGAAGCAAATCGTTGATTTTCGGTCGCAGTTCTCTGTCCCTCATCGTCGGTGAAAACTTAGGTGATCTTTGAGCGGAGGTTTTACGTTTCAATTAAAGCGGTTACATTTTTTTTTACTTTACTTATAAACGAGCAAACTTCATGGTCTTTTAATGATTAACAAATACAGCTTTTACTAAAATATGCACACGCGCATGCAACCAAGCAACGGTGTAGCTAGGGTTTCTATTAAAATTTCCGACAGTGGTTTAGGCATGCATGTCTGTATTTTGGCAAATGCAGACATGCATCCTCATAAAAACATGGCCCCTGCCTCAGTAAATAATTATTTTGACCGACACACGCACTTATTTAATTTATACTGTGGGTCAAGTGCTTGTCGACCTATTGTGCATTTGTCGGTAAATATTCTCCCGATATTATTCCCTTGACATCGAAGAAATGCCGCAAGGTCCGCTTGATTCATATGAAATTTCCCACGAAGGTTCGCTGGCTAAGTTAAAATGCATGAGTCGACTGGTAAGTTAATCCCAGAACTTGTGGTCTGTGTGAAATATTTCCGCATGTTTCGGACGCTGTGTATGAAATCCATCTTCTTTCTCGTTGATGTCGGAGTATAGTCATCCCTCTATTGTCTAGTCTCACTCATCTTCTGAGCGTGGTCCTTTGAACGATCACGTAACGGTTCTTGTTGGGCTATGTCGCCAGTTACGAAACATCTTTACAGGCATATATGAAAAAGGATGATATAAAAACACGTATATTTTACATTTAGCAGATGATAAAAATATAACATCCCTCAAAACGTGTGAGTGGACAGTGTTCCGGTAATTGTAACGTTCATGATGGTTGATATACCATTATCCTCATTACCGATTTTCTTTCTCGTCCCAAAATAAACCTGAGGCGTATGCCGTCTGTATCACGTGAGTCATGAACCCCCCCCCCAAAAAGTTAATCCTATAGGCGAATTCCTATGGGGCCTAACGAGTATGTGGCAGATCTTCTAGGATCATAATGTTTGTTTGGGTAAATTATGATAGAGAGATACGATTCAGCATGTCCGTCGGTTATTTAAAGAAAATGTTTTAACAAAGTTTGTTGGCTAAAACTTTTGCGATTTGGCCAATACGTTAACCGAAAAAACATATTTAGAGTAAACATGCGTTATAACTGCGGTTAACGCGCGATGGACGGTAATTCATTCCGAGTGTCTTTTCCACGTTTTTAGCTGTGATTCCTTGGCATTTTCATCGCTGTGTTGTGTGTAAGGCGAACTCGGGGGAAGAAACCTATTATGGAGCCATTAAATAAGTTAAATAGTTTAGTCTAAAATAAGTTTAAATAAAGAATTTATTGAATGATTCGGGTGGATAGGGGATGTTGCTTTATTATGCATGTATATTTGACTATTGTTTTTTTGGGGGGAATGTACTCGTATATAATCCCAACCTGTGATGCTTTCATATGGAATTAATCATTCACCTCACCCTGGATAAGTCTATCGGTCGGTTAAATGAACGGGCCTGAATATACTAACTGAACAAAAAAAGAAAATGTGAACACACTAGGCTATCAAGTTGAGTGAATTTTCGAAGACGGCAGGAAATGATTAATCACCACAACGGCGTTTCTTAAAAGTAATCCCTGGAATAATAGTCAGGTTTTTACTCTACATGTCAATGTGTTTTAATTTTCATTAGCTTGAAGCTGGTGAAAATAAAAAATTTATGTGTATATTTCAGAATAATTCTGATTTCTTTTATTTTGAATTGTAAGATGCAAATGCATTTAGAAGCTTCGGTTCAGATGATATTGAACTTTACAAATGAGATGTCAGCTGTTTTTCTGTAATAGTTTTTGAACATTCAGCTGAAAAGCAGAATTATGCCGGAATGCTTTTCCCTATCTCAGATGCTGTGTAAAATGAAATATATTCTGTGTATCTATCTACTCCAGCATACACGCTCTTCCTCGCCACTCTGCACACAAAAAAAAAAAATCCCAAAAACTTAACCTGTCGGTTTCTTCTGCGTTCAACACGTAGCCCCTTTCCGAAATCAGCAGTCATCACGGTAATAATGCGATGGATGGTCTAGTCAGTGGTATGAGGGTTGCATAAGCAGGCAAATTATCCGAAGGTAGCAGATTCCATCCTGAAAAAAGGCCGCCCATTCTTTGAGAATTGCTTCAGTGTATGTCCAGGTGTGTATGAAAATTGTTATGCTGTTAGTTGCCCTGTATAAATGTATCAAGCTGTTTATTTTTAGAAACGATAAAGGTTTAATGTTAGTAACCGGGCTTCAGGGAATGGTGGACAATTGATGTAGAAGGTCACAACCCAGCTCAGGAGCCAGGCCTTAAAAGATGTGATGTCATTCTGTGGAAAAACGGCATTGTTTTTAATATTACGTTTTTAGCCATGGAGCCTGTTATTTGTCACAGATGATTGTAATTACGATCATGTTTGGAGTCCAACTTGAATTATAGATTTGCAATTAATTTACGGTTGATGCGATAATTGCTGATAAACGCTGATTCACATTACATTTTCTAACTCGACAAGAGGCTGAACACTGCACACACACACTGCACACATTTTACACACACACTGCACACATTTTACACACACACTGCACACATTTTACACACACACTGCACACATTTTGTAACTCGACAAGAGGCTGAACAGTGCACACAC
>JAOVYW010052528.1:0-14180 GCA_025775045.1 Hiodon tergisus | reverse complement strand
CAGAAAACATGCGAGTCATCAAGCGAGGCAAGCAATTGGTTCAGAAAACATGCGAGTCATCAAGCGAGGCAAGCAATTGGTTCAGAAAACATGTGAGTCATCAAGCGAGGCAAGCAATTGGTTCAGAAAACATGCGAGTCATCAAGTGAGGCAAGTAATTGGACCTTGATATTCCTAGTCATGGCTGAGCAGCATGCAGGGGCCCAGGAACCACAGCTCCAGGAACCCCCGCTCCAGAAACCACTGCTCCAAGCCCATGGCCAAGATAAAATAATAACCTGATAATTCGTGGAATGCATGCTCATGCTGCCAGTGCGTGGAATACATGTTCACATCGAGCTGGGACTTTGGCAAGTCTCAATTTCGACCCTTTCGTTCCTTGTGTGCGTTCTTATCAATAGCGTGCGGGGTCACCTGCAACAGACCGCGTAGGAAGACATATATTCAGCGTGAATTGCATGACTTTGTTCTCTCCAGTGTCATTGCATAAATGGAACTGCAGGTGATGTAGTGGTTAAGATGATTAAAAAACAAATGAATTAAAAATAACACAAATTACTCTGATGAATGCTAGGTATTCACAGGCTGGGATTTCAGGAGGGTAAGGCTCCAGTGAAAAAAACTCTGCCATCCAGGATGTGGATTGCAATGCGTTCTGTTTTCATTTTATGGCACTCTGCTGATATTTACAGTAGCTCATATGTGGTTTTTATCCAGTAAAGCCCAGTGGCTGGGCAGCTCTACGGGCCTTGATCTGTGCGCAACATGGACACACGTACATCGGGAAGTACATAACGAAACTGTCCTCCATCTTTAGTCAAAATGATTAGTCACAAGCAATTTCATGCAGCATGATAAGTGTTCCCTGTTGATCCTTTTCAGTGACTTGGATCCGAAGGTATTTGTCTCCGCCTTTCTGCCCAAATCAAATTTATTAAAAGCTCTAACAGAGCACTTCGCTAATGGACAATGATCTCCACGCGAAACAAGGGCCAAAAGTAAAACGCCATGCCATTCCCACTTAGCCCCAAAGAGAAAGGCATCATTTAAAGAAGAGGCAGAGCGCCAGGGAGGAAGACAAGTCCCTCCATCTGGGAGAAAAGAGGACGGCGCATTATCTCCGGGTGAATGTAATCTCAGAAGTCAAATTAAATGTGAGAATGGTGCCAGGAGAGTCTGAGCTTGGAGGACGGAAGTTTGAAAAGGCTCATTAGATTAAACTCCAGAAACAGTTTGCCTTTGCGTCTTAGTGCCATGACGAGAACCGCTCCGTTCGCACGCTTACCGTGACGAAAGCGCGTTGATAGCGCCCGCGAAACTCCGCTGTTAAACAAACAAAGGCCGACGCTCACTGTATCCCCGGTTTCCGAACCTTCTTGGTGAAGGCGGCCTTGAGGCGCTGGCACGTCCGATGCCGAGGGCCTCGTTACTCACTTGGCACGAGGCTTTTCATTCCATCGCGGAGGGGCTCCCGTCTTGGGACGGCAGCTTTCGCGGGGAAGGGTGTTCCAGCCCACCAGCCCATGACCACCACGCTGAGTTACGGGTTCCGATGCGTAGAGAGCCGCCTCCTGCCGTAGTGGAACCGCGCGATTTAACTCCCTTCCGTTTCCGCTCGTTTTTAATCAGCAAAGACAGCTAAATACAGCAGAATACATGGCGCCGCATGGTGTAAAACCTTCACAGTGAACACCACAGGTGACAGAACAACTCTGAATTCTGAGGTGATTCAATTCAATTTGAAACTATTTTTAATTAAACATGACATTTTCTTTCTGCGCACCCTATCTCTTCCCTCATTGCCAGAATTTTTAATGGTTTTATTCCATGCTTTTGCTAAGGAAAAAAAAAAATATCTTTAATCTGGGACAATTCAACCATGACGGCAAAACGCCAATGTGTCCAAAACAAGACTGAGGCACCAGAAACAAGAGGGACCAGCACATTTATGACACAGACACTTAAAGTAGACTGGTCTGTGGTACTTGGGGGCGGGGGGAAGGTTTACGAAGGGCAGTGAAGGAAGCAGCACCACTACACTGAGAGAACTCTGGTGCATAATGCAAGCAAAATGTCAACATGATAAATTTAACCTTTAAAGGAAGCTTTCCTGGTGGCCAACATGTGTACTTGAATTAATAATCAGATCTATCAAATAGTTCTGGAATAATTGCTGTCAAAAGGATGGCCATAAATCTTCACATCCCAGTCAGCGTGGTCCATAAATCTACCTTAAAAAGTTATGGTCAATAAATATTTCCCCGTTCTTTCTCACGGTGGGAAAGCCCCGCTTTATGGGGTTAAAAAGGCTTTGCTTGCACCAGACGTACGTCTGAGCAACCCCAAGTGGCCCTCCCCTCTTTGCGGGTCAGGTCAGAAGTCCTGGTGCTGAAACAGCGAGACTGAATCGGTCCAGGGGGAATTTCTAGTTAGGTCCAGACACACAGACAGCCCGGATGAGGCTGCAGAAGGCCGACTCAGTGATGCTCACTACCAGTTTTAACATAGAAGAGCTGCTTCTTAAGAATGTTCTATATCCCTACCTTCAAAATGAGCTATGCATGTTTAAAGCTATGCATGTGTTTCTGAAAAAAAATCTTAATTTTGACAAACCCGTGGTCTTCTTTGTAAAAGGCAGCGCAGGGGAAAACCTGCTCACAAAACGATTCAGCGTACAGAATGACTGCCACCTCCTCTGAGACACAGGACTATTCTGTAAATTCTCCCCCACATCCTGTTCTGTTGACAGAAACGCTTCCTTGTTGGCTAAGCATGAGAGGTAAAGATGAACCTGAGTCATTTAATTCTGCGCCTTAAAAGGAAAAAGGTGATTCTAAAAAACTTTCATTCACCATAAAGCCAATATTGAAGCACACTGCAGAGATGTGATTTTATATTATTGATATATACTGTATATAGATGTGTATATAGATATTTATTTGTTATATATATAAATATTCTTTATTTTAATATATATGTTTTTGCACCATCTGAAATGAATGACAGAATTAGAATGTGGCACCACAGAAGTCCTGAACAAAAAAGTTTACAATATGAATCATATTCATTGTGGTAAGAGAGATGGATGACACGTGTCCAGAAACAGGTAATACAATTTCAGGACCATTAATAAAACATCACCCATTAATCTCCTCAATCAATCCTCCATCAGTGTCTCGTAGCCGCGGCGTGTTTTATCTTCCCAGTGTACGCAACGCTGGAGCGAACATCTGCTTGACATGTCCCTCTCTTCAAAACATTTGTTTTCGCTGTTTGTCTTCCCAACTCCAAACAGTTGTACACTCCGGTTTTAGACTCACAACCATCCTGCATTTCCTTTCCTCGTCTTCTGTAATGCATCATTTGCTGGCACCCCTGCGACATTTGTGTTTTCACAAATATTCCGTCTGATTAGACTTGGTTCAATAGGCGTCCGTAGAGCTGGGACACGTTTTTTCCGTTGTCTGACGGTGGCGAATGGAACACTGCAGGGCAGGTCTCTTTCTGCAGTGGATTAAGTCCGGGAAGTTACTGTGGCTGTCACGCTGGACAACAGAATCCCACTCCAAGCCATCATCACCAACGGCATAATATTGAACATCCAATGTGCTCAATTATTTTCTGAGCCTGGCTCCTTGAATGCTACAGTCCTGCAAATGATGTCCCACGGGGCGCCTCGACTTCTATCCAAATGCTTCCTTCCCTCGCACAACGAGTAGCGATTTGCTGAGACATTTCTCAGATCAGATCTGTCGAAAATACTGTGCATAAGAAGATTGGAATTTGCTGAGATGTTTGAGGTTACCTTGAGGCAAATGAGAAAATATCGTTCAGACTTACACCCAGATAATAGACAAATATTACGAAAAAAAGAAAAAAAACACTAAAAAAGTCATCTAAACAGACTCCTTTATACATGTCCTTTTTGTGCCCCTGTGCCAGGTGGGGCTAACTAATAATTGAAGATTATACTGATTACAGTGATATTATTTAATACACACAGCTCATTCTCACGGGCATTTATTTTTAGTCCAGCATGCAGGTGGTTTCGGCTGTGACCAATGAAAGCAACAAAACTAGGACTTCTGACAGACTCACAGGAGAAACTGAGAAATTCAGTTTTCAGATTTATACATAGTGTTTCAACTTTACTTTTTCAGCTTGTTCGAAATATTGCCGACATTGTTCAACTTTAGCCAGGGGAAACTAATAGTACATCACATTTTCCTAACAAAAGTAAGCCGTACTTATCATTATACATCATTGCTGACATTTTAATTGAATCAAAATAGAAAGTGCAGTGTTTATTGCACTGCGGATGGTATTTCAGTGAGCTGTATCCTCGGCCCACCGTGATAAAGATGGATTCTGTCCCCACCGTTGGAGCTCGTCTCTGGAAATTAGCATGTCCTGCACAGGCTTATCAGATTGACTTTTCTCTGCTCCGTTTGCCCAAGAACCCAGCGTACTTTATTATTTTACCCCCTAATGTAGACTGTGGTAATCCCCTCTTGCCCTGGCATGTGTGGGCTGGCCTGGGTCAGTAGCCTGTCTCTGTTGCGGTCACGCGTGTCCGGGAGGCGAGGGGAGGCGGGGTCAGTGTGGTGCCGGAGACCCCTGCGATACCTGGCACACGGGACGCGCCCTCGGACCGGCCTCGCAGTCCGGGATCAGTCGGCACACGGGGGGGTTGAAAACCGTTATCGACACATGGATAAAAGAGAGACTGCGTGGCGTGGGATGTTTGCTAATGGGCGCTGGGAGGCAGAGGGCTTAATCTGAATTAAACATCAGCGTTTATCTGCGCTCTCTGAGTCCCAGGGCGTTCCTTAAACATCTGAGGTGATGAAAACGTGGCGGTTCTGATTTTTGGATTTTGGCGGCCAGCTGGATCCAGTCACCGGATTCGACCCTGTACGCGGCGGCCCTTCTGTCTGGGTGTGTACAGAGCGACACATGGCGGAAGGCTCCGGAAAGCAGCATTCGATAACAGACCTTTTTATGAGGCAGTATTCTATGGCATGTGATGCGATGACACATTTTTGGTCAGCCGAGTTGGTCTGCTGTGGAGAAACCTGCGTCTTTAAAGAGGTTTTCTCTCCTGCAATTCTGAACCAGTTAATAGTGTTAATAGTTATCTGCTGGCTCTCTCATGGACCATACAAAAATCTGGAATCATATTACTGCCGTCCTGAAGCATCAACTATAACTGCAGTGCAGTGTATGATTCCATTATTTTAATAACCGTATGTCACTGTATCCAGCAAAGTTACTCGGTTTATAACTATAGTATATGTGCAATGTCAATCTTTGGGAATTATGTACATAATTAATTGGATGGCCCAAAATATCTCAAAACAAGAACATCTTTCTGCTTTTTAATTTTGTTTTACCCTTTTTTTAAGTAAAAAAAAAAAAGTACAGCTTTGACATCAGACCCTTTGACATAACGAGCCTCATAATTTAGCTAAGAATTTGTCCCTTCTACGCTGCAGTGATTTTTGGAATCAGTCGAACTGGCGGGTAATGTTACAGTTCAGAATGGAATCATTACGAGCATGAATGGACTCTGTTATAAAAGCCTGTTAATGTGCCAGAAAAAAGTTCCACCAGGGACTGCACACAGGGAAACACAAAGACCCCAAATGAAACGAGGTGAAATTCTTTCGCCCCGCTTAGCGTCCCTGTGGAACAGGAGTTATTTGAAACCCAAATGAACAGTGTTTAGACGTGATAAATGATGAATGACCGAAGCAGGAATTCTATCCCCTCAATCTAGTTGGAGGTAGAAGTTGATGAGCAAATCTAATTTGATGTGGTTAGGTGTATTGTTCATACTTTCCAGCAATATTGAGTTTCTACTCTGAAGCATACTTTTCTACATTTTTGTAGCCCTCTTTTGTTTCTGGAATGCCATTTCTAAATGCCAACAGAATATATTTGGGTCAGTGTCACTTCTAATATAAAACAATTGCCGTATTAAATACTTTCATTTATTCAACTCATTAATTGAAGTAATATGATGAATACAATGTGTATTGTTTGTTATCTGGCTATGGGTCTGAAATAGTTTAATTCTGTGGTACATGTCTAGTGATTATCACCTCAACATATTATTTTATGAACTTTTAAAAGATTCGAAAAGAAACATACGGCGAATCACTGTCTCCAACAGTTTGGGCATTCTTGAATTTGCAGCAGTGTTTTTGACACCACAGAGATAGAAAACATTATGAAGAAAAAAAAGAAAAAGAAAAAAATTTGAATCTATTTAATGGCTTCTCATTATTAAACAATGTGTAATGGGGATCGGTGAGTACAGTCACCACAAAAAGCTATGGTGCAGGGGTTTTCAGCTCACTCTGGAACGATTCAGCCGCGTTCCACATCTTCTCATTACGAGAGTTAAATTCTTCTGACGGCAGACTTCCACTCAGATCGTGCCAGCCTGGTCACCGCTTCCGTGATACACAACGCTTGTTTTTAACAAAGCTAGACATCAGGGCCGCGTCACTCGGACGTGTGATGTCCGTGTGATTGCTTCTTACCATGCAGGACCTGTCTCGAACAGATATGTTAATGCCTTAAAAAGGAGAAATCCCTGCAGTCGGGTCAGACAAGCCGAGAATTATGACTGCAAGGAAGAGAGAAATGTTCTATAATCAGGGTAAGGCACTGTCAAGTGGTTTGGATAGCTGGTAATGGATTTATTTGGTTTTCCTCTGCCACCCCTCCCCCTCCCCTGTTGTTGACTGATGCATGGTGGCTGTCGGGGGCAGATAGTTTTCACTCTGGGAATCCAGGGCAGGAAGGACACAGGAAATGGCCTTGGTGGAGATGTGAGGAGTTAGAAAGTGCAGTCAGGAAACAGTGTCCGGGGGGGCAAGGCATCAAGGAAGAGAAGAAACCAAACCCCCCCTGGGGAACAGGTGATGCGGCTGTGACCTCCTGGGGAGCATGTGACGCGGCTGTGACCTCCTGGGGAACAGGTAACGAGGCTGTAACGCGGCTGCTCTACTGGAGATGTGGCAAGGACCTGAAGGAGCACCACGTCAGACCACGTCAGGAGCAGCAAGGCTGGCCAGGAGAAGCTCAGCTGCACGGTCACAGGAAGTAAGGGTGTTGGCGGGGCTCCTGTTTAGGGCTGCTAGAGACCACTAAAGAGTCCCTTCCAACCTGAGAACAAACCACGTGGAATCGGTTTTGGGCCCGGGTGTTGATTTCTTTTTGTTTTGGTTTTGGCTCTAGGAGGACGATAAGGATGAACCCACCTGGATCCAAATTGAACAACGCTGCAACCATATGACAGTGCTTTTTCCAAAGCGGGGAAGAGAGTTGCTATGATTTTAACTTCTGGGGTGACACCAGCGGTACTTGTCTGCTGAGCTTCCTCTTGTGCTGCACTAGATCGAGTAGCTCTCATTTCAGTGTAGTTATGGAGGAGAAAACAGTTGCCAAGTCGACCTACACAACCGACATTGGGCTTACCTACAGGTCATTTTTTTAAAAACCATTCCTTTAAAATATCCCTTCGGACCAATATGGGGCGAAAGCTCTTCCTGCTCTTGATGGTTAGGTTTAATCTTCCATGTTTAAGTTTTTATAGCAAAAGTACAGGTTCGTGCTTTCACTGAGGTTAATTTTCTTTGGTGTTTGTCACATCCAAAATCTCCTCTACTAAACAGGAAAAGACAATGAAAAGAAAAACGCTGGACAATGCCAATTTTTTCAGACCGTAAGATTGTATTCTTTATTTTTGAGCCACATTGGGTTTCTGTCTTTGTTTCCTTTCATTATCTCCCCCTCTTTTGTTGGAAGAACAAAGCAAATAAGATTTAGTCTGTCACACACTGTCAAGCGTTTTCTGCACTACTTCCCTTTCCTTATTTTGTTGTCATGTTATTTAAAAGCTCAAATTCATGAGGTGAACTTGAGGAACGAAGAATCATTCTTAAGAGAACTGTTGCTATGATAGGTCGGGTCTTGGAATTGTGTCTTGCACATATGCGGCCTGCTATTTTACCCGGCTGTAAACTCCCCAATATGAAAAGGATTGTGTTGATTACAGGTTTAGGATTCAACCAATTGTACTGTTTTTTCAGAAAGTCGAATGGAAACAAAGACCTTTGCAAACCAGCCATTACATTCATTTTCACAAGCAGTATCCATGTCTGGGTGGCTCAGAATGTCTGCAATCATACCAATTAGACAGGATAGCCATCTATTGTGGGGTAATTGCTCCAGTCAATCCAGATTACATTCAGCACTATCCCTTCAATGGTGGTGACTAACTACAAGGTCATCCAACGATGCCCAAGTCCAGTAGCTTGAGGGAATTCTGTAAAGATTATGCCTGAGATTGAAATGTTCATTTTGAACCCTGCTCTTTTCTCTCCCAACATGTTAACAAGATTGTAGGCTAATTTAAATAGGTAAATCCAGAGACTGGTCAAATAATTGTGAGTGTCAAAGCTAATTTGGCTTCATTGCGGACATCGTGAATTTGACAACAGCTAAAGATGGTTTTCACTCAGCTCATAATCATGTTTGATGGACTACACCACTGTATGAAATATTTTTGAAGGTGTAATATAAAATAGGCTTGCTAGCACTCCCACTGGCTTTAAAACAGCTATAACCAATTGGCTGTGGTGTTTAATAATGCATGGAGTCTACAACTGCTGCCTACTGTTATTGTGTTATCGCATGCTTAACTCAAGCTTGGGCAGGGGGTTAAAAGACAAAAGCAGACAAACGTGGACTGGACCAGGCCCTCTCCTCTCACCAATTTAGATAGATGTACGGTGCAAAGATCTTTGTCGGAACTGGTGTACAACGTTGGATCATGTGTCAGGAAAACTCTGAGGTAGTTCAGCCTCCCTGTTTTTGGTTGTGGTTAAATAAACCAAGCAATCTCAGTGCACACCCCTTCTCCACTGGGCCCTCCTCACGTTGTACATGGGTTTTATGTCTCCCAAGAAAATGTGCTGACGCGG
This sequence comes from Hiodon tergisus, assembly GCA_025775045.1. Taxonomy (NCBI): domain Eukaryota; kingdom Metazoa; phylum Chordata; class Actinopteri; order Hiodontiformes; family Hiodontidae; genus Hiodon; species Hiodon tergisus. Next base: position 5,184 of record JAOVYW010052528.1, on the reverse strand, counting down.
TTTCTCCTCTACGCGACAGAAGTGTGTGTGTGTGTGTGTGTGTGGGGGGGGTAACCCCACCCACCCCCAGGACCTGAGCGTGACCGTAGATGTTGTTTTGTCTCATCTCTGTGGGCAATGACCTGGCCACGCTCTCTGGCTGCGTGGGCCTCCTAAGACCCTGCTGAGCTGCCTGAAGGCCAAGGTATTGACCGCTCCCTGCTTCATTTGACAGATATTGCTTCTCTCAGGGCTTTTAAAGGTCTGAAACATCTCTGGATCAGTTTTCCCCCTCTTCCCTGTAACTCAAAGGTGATTTACGCTGTTTGTGGCTTTCGCTTTCCTGTTTCTTTGATCTTCACACAGGACTCTGAACTTAATCTCTGACCGCTCACACTCTTTAATTTCTCCTGTACGCTCTTTCTTTGGATGTGGTTAATACAGAGTGATAATATAGACTCTTGAAAAGCAACAAAGTCATCGGGTCAATTGAACAGCATTTGTTCATTTTTCTTTGGAGTATTTTACTGAAAAACTGATGGCTTCTGTAGTTTAGTTCAATGGTCACTGCAGATGTGAAAATTGGTAGAGTGGTCTAGATAAATGGCTCTATTAAAGTATTAAAGAAAGCAATGGAATTAGCCTTTTTGAGTTTGGTCGATGTTCTGACCCTCTGATAGAGACTTTGATTCCATTTTGATTACTTCCATGACATATATACCTGGTTCGACTGCCCTGGCATCAGTATACCCCGGTCCCTAGTACCACCAGACAAACCAAACCTCCTTTTCCTAATTCACCAACTGTAGCTTTCGCATATAAATTGTGACTTTCACCCTTCTTCATTTCTATTTAATTTAGTCATTTCCTGGCTGTCCAGAGATGGATTGGTCCTCCAATAAAGCCTGGCTTCTCTCAAGGTTTCCTTCTTGCTCTCTTTGGGTGTTTTTGCCCTTGCCATTGTCTCATCCGAAGTGCTCTCTGTTTTCACTTTTTTGAAGTTCTCGTTAGTCTGTCTTTTACATGGGGTCCTGTAAAATGAAAAGTTACGTGTAAATAACTTATATTATCATTGCGATATGAACTGCGGTGGTCTGAAAATTTCAATACTCAATAATAAGCCAAACGAAAAGTGTAGCAAGACCTTGGGTAACGCACGGCCACAACAGCAGAAGTCACAGCGCTAAGGCGCTAAAAATAAGGCAGTAGTGAAAGTCTTGGTTTTGCAGCCAGATGGTGACAGAAATGCTGTTAATGTCACATATCCGGAACATAATGGTTTCAGAATTGTATTCCTCCCCTGAACAAAACAGCACCCGGACATTTATTGTGGCTCTACCATTTTTACTGAGCTCCTCAAAAACATGGCTTTTGCAGTCATAAAGCTTCCAAATATTACAGTGGCAGAATGTTTACTTCAAACTTACTTTAAGTAACTTTTATTGATAAAACTCCCGGCGGTATTTTTCTTAGCTCCTGAAAGAGATAGAGAGGGGGCCCGAGCTTGTTTTTCGCAAAAATGAAGAGATGGTTTTTGCTGACACCGAGTCCTCCACAGAGGGCCAGGCTTCTGCAGCTCAACAGAGGTTTGGGCGGGCTTGAGGAGCCCGGGCGCTCGGAGGCGTCGGGGAGAGGGCGGCAGGGGGTGAGCGCCGGCCGACATGAGGCGGCCCTCTGATGAGGTAAACCGTTAGCCTCAGCCTAATGCCATCGTCTCGAGCCCGATCCTCACCACTGCCGAGTACAGATCTAACGAGCAGTTTCTAAAGAATCTCCTGAGCCCGGGGGACACTTTCCCCCCTACTGCTCTCTGTGATCCTTCACTTCAGGCATTCTGACTTAAACGGTTCATTTGAACAATGTCAAAAATACATCTTTTTAAACATATACCGTATTCACACCAGTTCTCAACGCTTTGTTGTTGATTCACGATCACTCTTTTTATGCTACCGTCTATAGGGTCTTGTTGAAAGTGCTGGAGTGTGCTGGTTGTCTACATTGATCTTAACACATACCGCGCATACCGCGCAATTTCTCCTATGTTCTCTGTTTTTGGATGCTTACATGCTCAAATTTAGCGGTATTCTAGCGGTATCAGTTTGGAGACTTCTTTCAATAATTGTAATCAATGCTTGGCGAAGAAGACTTGAGGACTCCCTGGTTCTGGGTTCTAGGCCTTCTAACAAGTTAGGCATCGCACAGGTGATGCAGACCGTTGGGAGACCGCAGGGTGTGGGCATCTAAAGCAGGCCACATGAATCATATAGGCACTGAAGCCCCTTAATTCTGCCAAATTCTACCCCAACCTCTAAAACACCTCCACCAACAGGTTACCAGTTATCCAACCACATGTATCCCGAAACAATCCTGAAAGTGTCCTGTACGACCGTTCTGGGAAACATTTCTGTGATGCCCGATCGATTCATGACTTCAGCTGGTCCAGCACTGACGCAACCTTTCTCTGTGATAAAGACCAGATGTCCTCTGTGAGGCGGCAGAGTGTCTAGGTGTGTGGCCCCCCGAGGATTTGAAAGGCCTCTGCCTTGTCTATTCTTGCCCCTTATCTCCCAGTCGAGGTATTTTGCTTCTCCAACAGCCTGGAAGGCCCCGAACTAGTCTTTAGTTTCTGAGACCTTCTTCTGAGTTGTTTTGCTTTTGCTGAGGTTTGCTCATCTGCAGCTCATCTATATACACATATATGTATACAGTATATATGATATGATACATGAATATATATACGCAAATATACTTATTACTGCGCAGGGCCTCAACAACTGTTTTGTTCAACCTTGCAGTGAAAACTCCAGGTGATTTTAAACTGATCAAGGTCATATTGCAAAAAAATGAACTGCACACAAGAGGTACAGAACATTTGCACACTGCTAATCCAGCCCAGCACTCACTATTTCTCCTCACCAACCCGTCTCCCTTTCTCTCTTGCCGCAAAGTGCCGTGGAATCAGTTCATTCTGATGCATTCAGAATGTCACATTCTGAATTGTTAACACGGCACACGTTTGAACTAAAGCCATTCTACTTCAAACAGGTTGATGTAATGAGTTTACTTATCTGATACCTTGAACCCGGCGGCCTTCTGTGAGGTTTACAATTGTCCTTTTTTTGTTTGTTAAATCTGTGTTTGCCTACTTTTGCCATGCAAAATTTGGTTTAGACTCTGGTCCATATCAGCTATGCCGGCTGCTGCCACCTGTCTTCCCAGCTAGAGCGCACCGCCACAGCCCCTCCCTCCCTCCCGTTTGGAGATCTGAGGCCTGGCCGGTATCACAGAGTCTACTGGGGTGACCTCCAGCTGCCGGAAAGATCTAGTTCTTTTTTGTAGTTCTTCTGGGACTTGGTATAACTTGGTTTGCTGGTGTTATCCTGTAACATACTCACTTTGTATGACCTAATCCACGAACAAGGTTTGCAATACATATGAAGGCTATACATGCACAGAATATAAAATATCCAGCGATTATAGTTACTTTTTTGTTATTCACATTATACATTATATGATAAAAATGTTTTTTTTATTTAACTGTATTCATGAACTGATATTAAAACAATAAGTAAAACAAACCATGGTTACTATATATATATATATATATATATATATATTTTTTTTTTTTTTTTTTGGCATAACAAGCTGTGGAACTGAATAGGTAACATCTATGAACACATTTTTTTATTCTTTAGAATTGCCAATAGCGCCAATCTACCTCGACTTGTGGCTGAAAATCCTGCTATCACTCACAGGGAGGGGGTAGAAGTTTGACCATTGTCGTCCAATCGCCTTTGAGCCACCCATCTCTTTTACACTGGAGGCCACAAAGCCTGCAAGAGGCACAGCTCCAATTGGAGGAGAGGAACATCCCTCTCTATGGCACTGTTGGCTAGCAAGTGCCCGAGGTGTCAACAGGAGATGTTCGTTAACGGAGATAGCAGGGAAAAGCCCTGCTGAATTTACTCAACCAAACTCTGGCTAAACTTGTGAGCTGGATTCAAACCTCTGAAATCTAGACCAGAAGACTGCATTTGGCCTTTATCAACTGAGCAACTCAGGAGGCAAAGATATGTCTTTTAAATGTACAGTTATTATGAGATCTGATTAGGTTCCAAATTATATTGAAAAAAATGAACCTAATACCGCTATGTAGCCACCACCAAGTTTAAAATGACACAATTTATTCTGAGAATAATGACGATTACAAGCTTAAAATCTCCCAAATCTCCCAATAATTTAAATATCTGATACCTCCACTGAACTCAGACCACTTAAATTATTTTATCAGTGACACAGTATCCCATTGCTGTAGTAAATAGCATGGTGTGAGATTTTATTGAAATAGAATTTACTCTAGGGAACCAGAGAGAAGAAGGCAGATCGGACATGAAAGGCAAAGACAAACTTATTTTTTGGCAAATAGAGTACTCCTGTTTAAGTAGCTTATTAGGTCAGGTTTTTTGGTAAGTCATCATCAAACCATTTATATATATTTCAGCTGTGATTTTTTTTTTCAAAACCTTCATCCGTAATACTTTAATATCTGCCCTACAGCACCAGTTCCAAGTGTACAACAAGAGAGCACCACAGTTGGTAGGAAGGTTGGTAGAAAGGTTTGGCCAGTAGCAATAGTCATTCAGTCCAGATGGGTTTAAACAAGCACATTGACTTGTGGTTGAACCTTCGTATTGGAAATGGAATTAACAAAGAAACAAAGTTCTCTAGAAGCCATCTATGTGTACCTTTGCACCCCTTGTCTTGCTTAAATTGTAATTTTTCAATAAGCATAATATAAGACTAATTTCTTATATTCTTATATTCGGTTCCTTGTACGCTGCAAAAGATGTTTACTAAAAGAATCTGCCAATGAAAAAATGTCTCCAAGTAAGAGCTCCTTTCAGCCCCCGAAAAGGCCATGCCCCAATGTCAGTTTGTTCAGTTAATTATATGCTGGATTTTGTGTGATGTCTTTAACAGTCAACCTTAAATGTTAGCAATTCATAATGCATACAGACTAAATTAGACAGTGTCAGGTTGAAATTTAAATATTGTCTCTTACCACCACACAATGATTTGTTTTGAAGGCTGCTGTGCCATCTCTCAGCATTTGTCATGATGCTAATTTCAAAATGGGAAAATCAAAACAAACTGAAGATAGATTGGGCTAATAAGTGTAATAATAGTAATTTCATCCAAAGGATG
>JAOVYW010052517.1:0-23885 GCA_025775045.1 Hiodon tergisus | reverse complement strand
TATATATATATAATTATCAATGTATATATGACGAATGGGTGAGATCTATAACCATAAATATCTATGTGAGACATATAATATGAGCTATTTTAGATGTATTTATTTACTTACTGGAGGAGAAAGTATTCAAGGTAAATATATATGACTAATTAGCAGCAGCAGATATTTCTAGATCATATTTACAGAAAGGATTCAATTAAGCTCTCCAAAATGTTAATGACTTATATTAATAATGATTATTAAAAGAGAAAGCCTCTGACTTTATTCTTCCGTCTTTCTGTGTATACACTGTGTTCCTTCGAAAAAGATTATGTGGCGTTCATGGAAGATTACAGCTTTTCATTTTCAGCTGTCTGCTAAAATGAGCTTCAGAGAAATTAATGCACCATATGACCAGTACTACTAACCAATTAGACTTTTCTATATATTGGAAAATTATTTTTAAAATGAACAATGAATCAAGAGAACCAGTGTATGCTAGAAAATGCATATCATTTTGAGAAAAACCCTTATGAGAAAACAATATTAATAATATATTTTTTTGTTTCCTATTTCAATTGTTTTTGAAAAAGCTGATTCAGCAAACCACACTCTTTCTGGATAAGTAAAAACCTTAACACACACTTTTAGGCAACAGCATAGAAAAATTGGCCTCAATGAATCCTAAAGCTTTAAATCTGCTCTGGATCTCTCTGGTTCTCTCCGCAGGGTCACGTAACCGCCCTGAGAAATGCACTCATGTAGAGGGGATTAGGATGAGATTGAACAGTGGTCTAAACAGGAAACGTTTGCAAGGGGCTTAATGCAAATGGCCATGCTATTTCTCACAGTTTATTTACTTTCATTTCCCTTGCATAAAATTACAGTAACATCAACCAAATTACTTCGGGGTTCAGTATGTGACCTTTTCTGTCAACACGGTAACTTTATCTGTCACTGGCGTGCAAACACGCACAACACACACACTTACACACACAAAAACAAACAAACACACACACACACACACACACACATACTCAGATGCACACACATACACACACAGACACAAAATCAGTTATTACACTTGTTTGTAAGTTTAGTTAAATCCTATGCCAATGTTGCTCTAAACATAAATCTTTATTCAATAAGTCAAGTGTTCTCTGTGAGGTTGTGGGACATTCCTTTTGTCCAAGTAGGCAGAGTGCTCTAATGCACCTTGTCCTCTGCAAAGCCTCTAATGATCACAAATCTGCAATTCTTGCTTATCACTGTAAGCACTCTGTGGTGTTCTGTTAGTCTTTCCAGCATGCACTCAGATTTTAACCTTCAACATGTTCAAATCTATTTCTGAAGAGAAGTGGTTGAGGAGGAATACATGCATGTGACTTTCCCTTCCATTTGAATCATTACACTGAGACAACCCTCTTTTTGAGGTAGGAAAGTGAAGAGAAGTCAAACTTCATGCTCCTCCCTCCATCCTCAACCCAGAGAGGGACACGCTGGGGGAAGGTAAGGATGGGAAATAGTTGGAGGGGCGATTCTTTGCTTCATACATCTGGGTCCCCTTGCTGGGAGACTAGCTGCTGGGGCATGACAGCCTGGCTGGGGCTACATTTCCATCTACAACGCCACTGCAGCTCATCCCCCCATTAAGTGTTGGCATGATCCAGGTGTTTCCATCACTCTGGGTTTATGAAGCATCTTGGATGCACTCTTACTTGCAGCGAAGGGAGCCTTGCGGTGAATGGAGTTGAATTGGAGCGCTGTTAGGAGCTGACCGAACTTAGTTACTGACAATATGCAGAGTGCTGACGCTGTCAATAACATGCTTCAGAGACTTATTTCAGAGACCCCTGTCAGCCTCAGAAAAATAACTTGTATGATTCATGTTCAAAATTATATTCTTTTCATATCGCCCCCATGGGATGTGCAGAAATTTCACGTGTGACTGCACAAACAAACACAACCAAAATAATTGATAACCACTACCCAAAAACCCAAAGGGAAACACACAATTTTAAGAAAACAAAGACTAAAATGAACTATTGACGAAGTCCTGAGTTTCTTAGTTCATAATTCTTTATTGATCCATTCATATAGATTTATTCAGTGGCAAAAATAATGGCTGCTTCTGAATACCTGTCAGGAAGTGTAGTTACAGGAAGTGTAGTTAAATAGTAGACCGAAAGATACTCAAGACATGCATCGCCTAATATAAAAAGAGCTAATATTCTGGATGACCATTATGCAACCGCCATAGAGATGAGCACTTTGGTTCAGAGAGGCAACTGTAAGTGCATCAATGAGTTCAGCAAAGTCACTGAATTGACACTTGGTCAGAACCTTTCATGGACATTTACTCACCTCATGTGTGGTACTATGGAACACTGTAATCCCTTAAACCCTATCTGAATTCTCAGCCCATGTATTTCAAAACCGGTCAATTGAACAGACAGCTTGGAGAGGAAGAAACTATTTTAATCCTTATAATGGAATTGGCATGTATACTTAGGATGGAAGAAGTAAACAGAAGGAAAAAAAGGAGAATGGGTGTAGGATTGGCCAAGATTTCCGAATCCCCATTATGTAGAAGGGCAAGAGTGAGTGACTGATCCCTGCTTGTGAACAAAGACAGCTCCGAGCTCTACTTGCACCATCTCAATAAACAAACAGCATCACTAAACATACACAGTCTTTTTGCGTTTATTGTGTTTTGTCCCTCGCTCTCTAAAAGTCTACAATCGTTTTCGTTTACTCTGACCTATAGTGCATTTGCCTAAAATATAAAGTAACAAAATATAATATAACATAATTTAATAATCTTGAATGAAGTCAGTGAGGAATACAATTTGGTGAAATGTGTGGAAAGGTTTATCAGTACAGAGTGTCTCAAGGATATTCAGGAAATGCATTGAGATGTGCTTGCTTTGAATTTGGTCAGCAAGATAATTAAATTATTTTCGGTAACCAAAAATGCCATTTTTGCTACATAAACAAGATGTATTACAGCAATGTCTTCCTTTTGTTTTGTCATTGCTGCTACAAACTGACACTGAATATTATCAGGGGTAACTGGCGTGTGTAGCTTTGGCTTTCCGAGTACGAGTCACTCTTGGCACAATACCATTCAGACCCACTATGGCTGCTGCATCACCTTTCTCCCACAGGCTGCAGATTTCTGAGGGGAAGTTTTTCAATGGATTAAAAGGCTTTTTTATCATGAACTGGAATGGACCTCCTCCATAATATGACTGATCATGAGAGCATACAGAATGGTCTATGTAGAGTCTAAGTGAAAAGTGAAAAGCTGTATTTACTGGAACAATTCAGGTTAAGTATCTTGGTCAAGGCTACAACCTTTCAGCCAGTTATCTTAACCACTACACCACCAGCTGCCCATCAACAGTAAACTGCCACAAAAAGTGGCAATAATCCCAATATTTTGTTCCGAATCTACAAAAACATAGTATTCATTTTGTAGAGGTTATCTTTTTTGGTATGTTCAAGCAGTAGCACAGAGTGTAACACATGCTGCAGAACATTTCATACCAGACTGAAAAAGGAACAAACACTTAATAGTTATTTCAAATGCTATTCCTCTCTCTCTACTACTCTCTTTCCCTTCTTTTTTCCAGCATATTTATTTTTATAGTACATCCCTAGCCTAAAGCCCTCTTAACATTTCAGACCATTGAGAAGCTCTTAAGTGGATGAGCGAGTGTTAACTGTGTCTTTTCAAACCCTGACATTTAATACTCGATATAAATCACTCAAGGGACCTGTTATTCTTTCAAGAATGTAATTACATACTTTCAAATAAAACTTGAAAGAGGCCAACAAGTTTTAAAACGCAGTGTGTGCTTGCAGGAAGACAGGAAGGAATTCAAAGCAGTTAGAATATGCTAACATCCTCATGTGGGCTTATGAGGGTATTTGGAGGGAGATACTTGGTCAGTGTTGCTTCCAAAGGCCTGGAGGGATTTACACACAGTGTTACCAAAGAGATACCTTCGATACGCAACACAATAAACCAAACTGATCAAACTAACAACTGCTGTTAATTATCACATTAATTATCTTAATTACTTAATATGGCATTCAAAAATACAGTAATTAAAATTATTAAAATGCTTTCCTCTGAATATTGCTTTCATTTATGTAAAATATTATGTAAACTTAGTAATAATCACTTCTTGAATTACATTCTGTTGTTTAGGTAAAACAGCTGAACATCTATTCAGATGTTCATTTTACAATAATTAGTAAGAAAAATATACATTGAAAACACAATTGGAATTTTCCTGATAATTCTAATAACTTTTCATGTTATGATAAATATATTGAATCCCATCAAATAAAAAAATGTTTAGGTTTTTATGTGGAAGGTTTTTATGTAAGCAGACGCAACAGACGAGTTACTGGAGGGCTAGGCTTTTGTGAGGGCTAGCCTTTAATGCCAAAAAAAATGGCATTATGACTAAAAATGAGCTATCCTCAGTTAAGAGGTTTTTCTAACGAATTTGTTAGTATAAATTAATATACTGCATAGCTACTCAGCCAATTGAATAGCAAAGGACACATATGTGCATGAGGACAGTGAGAGTAAATTAGACTATAATGTAACAATATAGAGCACTACTAGCTATTGAAATTAACTTTGGAAAAACAACTATTGGAAAAATAGTTGTCTCTCTATGAAATAAATATTTTTCCAGAAAAAAGAGTCCTTTCTGAAGTTTGGTTCAGTGATGACTCACTACGTGACCTCAGGATGACTGCCACCTATTGGTGCACAGGCTGTTGAGTGTCTTGGTGCTTGGAGTGACAGTGGGTGGTCATGCGGTGAGCTCATCCTCCAACTCCCAGGCTGTGAGGACCAGCATCGTCCCTGCTGAGCACCTCCGGATCTTTGCATGGAAAACAATGCCATGGGAAAAACAGCGCTGTTGGACCAAGCAGGCTGCCTGAGGTCCACCCAGAACAACATCATTAAACAAGGGTGGGAATTTTACACACTCCCACTCTGACAGTCCTGCTCTGACGTGTTCTTTTGCCAATAGATAATAGCTGCAGTTAGAACTGCAGAAGTTTTGGGAGTAGTCAGAATCTCCTGGTGGAACTGGTAGCAAGTCATTTCCTGGCGTGAGAGAGGGCCCGGAGGAGGTCTTTGAAAAGCAGCGCACGTTTTTGTGCATGTTTCTGAAACACATAAACACACCCTATTTCAGAGGGAGTGCGGGTTAGGGTGTAGGTGGTTGGGGGGTAAACAAGAGTTCCAATTTGCAGGATATCCTATGATCTTTTTCTGGATGGTTGACTGAAAAGTTAATTTCTAGCTTGGCTTGTAATTGTGGGTCATTTTGCCCATGAGTGCAATTCCAGTTTGATAAACGAGTTCCTATTGCTGTGCGTGTTTATTTTCTGTGCTTTGATTTGAGGGCTCTGCAGAAAAGGTTGGGCTTCAGGGTGCCCATCACCTATCTTTCACTATGTCTCAGCCTGGGTCTGCCAGGTTTATGACACACCTATTTAGCCAGACATCCCTCCTGTAATGCATGAGTGGGTAGCAATGTACAGGGAGTGGTAAATGAATTCAGACAAGCAACAATTGGGTTTCGCAACCCAGGCCAGATATACCTAAAAAGTGTTTACCGACTATGTAGCTATATGGTGCAAGCAGAGAAAATTGTTCCGGATAAAGGTGGATGTAAAGCTTATGGATAGTGTGTTGTGATAAAAGATATGAAAGGGACAATCAACATGCCTCAAATCATTACGGCAAATTCTTGAGAGGTTGGCAATAGTCTATATCATAAAATATGTTATTTGAATGTAGTTTAGCTGCAGAACAAAAAAAAATATTTAAAGGCAGCAACCCCCAATTTATATGTTATCAAATGTAATAAGTGCTCCAGTAATGAGTCTTGATAACTCAACCCACATTTTGTTGTGTACTAAGATTCCACACAGGCCTTTGGGTGAGTTGACATGACACAAATTTTCCGCTGTCAATAAATTTTTTTTAAAATTAAATCCAAAATGACTCACATTCATTGAGCCTGTTGTTTTAACTGTAAGACCCTGAAGTGGCCCGCAGCTGTAGATCATGCAGAGTTTTACAATGGCAAAGCTGGGGAGCCAGGGAGATGGGGTGGGGGGTGGGGGGGGAGCTACATTAACAAGTTCTGGTCAAGGTGGAAAACTTGTGCTTCTGTCACGGATTAATTGCGATGTAAAATTTTAATTATTCATGATTTCACTTTCCGAATTAGTTATGTCGATGGCTAATTTATACCACTGGCTATATAGCCATAATTCTTGACCTATTGCAAAACTAGTGTGCCATGAAAGGCTAAAGGCTAGCGGGGTTTACCTAGTTACAAGTAAAGACCAGCCAGCTATTATTATTGAGTGCAAATAGTATAGTTAATTATCAAATATCAGAGGTGAATTATCTCTAGCACTCTAAATCTTTAAGCGAATTACTGTGAATACTTGGGAGAACTATGAATTACAAACTTGTGTATGGTATGTACTAAGGTGTGTAGTGGCTGTAGCATATTTATACAAAAAAGCCCATTGGAAATGTATTGTTTGTGTTGTTCTTGATTTAGTGCATCATTTAGTTTATATCTCTTTCCACAGCAGTAAAAATTAGGCATTAAAATGATCTTGTCATCATCCTACATGCAATTTAACACGCTGGCGCAGCAGGATCAGGTGACCTGTGGAGTGATATGAGGCAGTGAGAAAAACTGTCCGCAAGTTGGTTTCCCGCTCTTAATTTCTCCCACCACAACGACATGTTTTATGAGCAGGTGTAAGACATTATGGATGAGCTCGATTTTCTGGAAGCTGCAACTTAGTGGGTTCCCCCCTTTCTCTCCCTGCTCTGTCGTAACCCCTGCTGCTCATAGCTTCACCTCCCTGGAGTCATGAAGCGCAGGATGGGAAGCACAAACTCAACCCAAGGCCCTGTGGTCGTCATGGTGATAGGGCAAACATGGCAACAGTTGGCGCTCGGTTGGTTGCCAAATTTGTAGTGTTTCCCCATCGGTTTCCCCTCCGGTACCTTCCTACATCTGCATGGAGACTGAAGCTCAGCAGGGGAAGAGTGAACAGGGCAGGCGGAGGGGTCCCGGGACCTACTTAGAGGCTCTGGCCCAAACCACACACTTGCTGTAGCCAACACACCACCATCCTGAATGTTGTCTATCACAGCAGGGACTCAGCTGTTAGCAGTTAGTAAAAAGGGGTTTATTGCTGTGTATTGGTTATTTATTTATCACCCAGAGTAAAAAACACAAGCAATTAGCACATCCAGACTCCTGGCAGAGAGGGAAAAGTTTGCTAAGCACAGAATCAGATGATGTATCATCTCTTTAGTGTCATTGTCCATGGGAATGCTCTTTAAGAATATAATGCTCTTTTAAGAAAACTTTTATTGACTCCCATACCCCCAAAAACTCACTCCAAATTTCACCCGCCTCTGTCTTGTACCTACTGTGAGACATAAATACTCAGTAAGTCCATCTTCAATAGTGTTGAGACCATAAGAAAAATGTTGACTGTGGAACCACAAATATTTATAAATGCTTCCTCACTCTCCACACTTAAAACCAACTGCTTGACGTCAGAGGAAAGTGTAGTGTTTATCTGTTTATATGGTTATTTTTATCTTTATGCTTAACTCACCAAGATTTTAAGCTTAAAATTGAAGTTGAAGATACAACCTTTGTATCTTCTGACTATAATAATTGATATTATTGTTTGCGTCTGTTGAAAGGCAAATAGAATAACAGCCAGTCAACTTTCATTACAAAATGAGACTAAGATTTGAAAAGTGAACAAAGTAGCTGGCTTGCAATACTATGATTTTACAATCATTCTTTGTATATCTACAGTGGTGACATGCAACTGAGGGGCATGATGAACCCATTTGCCTTTAATTGTTGGACTCAATGGGTGTTGATCTCAAAATTCCAGTGGAATGTTAGATCCCTCAAGGGCCACAGAGATTGTTTAGAGGTGAATTCTGGGGTATAGCTCTCTTAAACTTGTCCTCCGCCCCACTCCTGCAGTCCATGGCAGAGCTTCCCAGAGCCTAGACCAGTGGTACACACCGCTCTGTTTTGGCGGACGCAAACTCAGAGGGGAAGCGCCATCTTGCAGCTGTTATTGAGGACTACAAGGTCTCCCGGCATAAATTTAACTGATATCACCTCCATCAGAGGGCCATAAAGCTGATTTATTATAAATACTGCACTGGTGTGTTTACAGCGCGCATTCCTCAGCTTGCACCATCTTTCAAAGTGAGCGCTTGCAGGTGCTCAAGGGTTGCCTCAGTGGGACTGACTGGGTAGAGCTTCATTAAGAGAAGGAAAGAAAGAAAAAAAGAAAGAAAGAAAGAAAGAAAGAAAGAAAGAAAGAAAGAAAGAATTAGGAATGAGGGTGAGAAAACATGGCATGTATCGCCCCTGAAGATGTATCTCACGCAAAGGTGATAAGAATAATGCAGTTGCTGTTGGTTTTGCAAGATCACTAAAAGTGAAGAATGGTGAGAGAGGGTCCCCAGGAGCATGTTACATGTAACGGATACCTGTCAAAAATTATTGTTTCAGTTGCAAACCATGCCCAATTCCCAAAGATATAAGGCATAATTTAATCTACTGTAACGGCTGATTCATTTAAAAAAGGGTTTATATCTCAACTGAATTAAAAAAAATTATATTTCAATAAAGAAACAAATCGTTATGGGTTCCAATATTTCTCCAGAAATGTGAAAAAGACCAATACCTGATTAAATGGTTTGCGTACATGCAAATGTGAATAACACCATCACAACAATCATTTCTTTCTGCACCTGTGGCTATAAATATAGAAAGCCAAGGAGAACATGCACTAATCTCTATCTGAACTAAAATATCACATCCACTGAAGGGAGGGGGGCATTGTAATGCTGAAGGCAGCAATTTCAGGGTCACCAGATGCTTTGGTGTGCACCAAAAACACTTTTGTGCCTGGAGTCCCCATGCAAAAGGTATGTTCCGTGTCATCACATCATCAGAGAATCTGATTGGATCCGCAACCGTGTAGACTTGCTGAGCTTCACTGAGTGGAAGAGTACTTTAACGAGATAAATAAATATCCCTGTAGCATTCATACCACATTGGGTATGATTATTATTAGAAGCAAATGGAGTACACTGTGAAACATCTTTTTATTTTATGATGGGTTCACAAACTTATCTCTCTTAAGAGCCTCAACATTATTATAAGTTCTTTTTTAGGGATATTTAATCCATAAACTCATTGTAGGAATGAATTCCCTAATATAAAGCATTATGCATAGTTTGAAGACAGGTGCTACTAATATGCATGTTTACTGAGGTTGTCAGAAATTTCCATTTGAGATCATTGAAATGATCAAATTAATGACAACGGTATTCACTTTTTAGTAGAGTTTATTTTACTGTCACCTCATGGGTGAAAAATGAAAACACTGACATTGGTCATGGACATTTCTAGAAACTGATCTTTAAACAATTTGTAAATAATTGATATAATCTAGTTTAGAAACATCACTTTTGTTTGGCTATGATTTCCTTACTGTTTAACTACCCTAAAAAAATCCCATTGAACATTTTTACAGAATTTTTAAATGTTTTTTTAATTTTTTAACATTGAGGCAGTTTCAAAATGCCTGATGATGGACATCATTATATTATTTTGTAAAAGAACTCAACTGACCCTAGTATCCTATGTACCATATATATATCTGAGGTGCTTTAGCAGTAATAAAAGAGAAAACAGGAAAAATGTGAGACATTCCAGAAATGTGAGGGAGCTGGTTGCTTTGAGGATGAAATGGGCGTCTGACCAAACATTTACTCTTGGAGCGACTTAACAACAGACTTAGCATCTGAGTGGCTGATCTTCCTCTCTATGCCTTACCTTTGAATGGTAGTCTTTTTCCACACAGCTTCCGACTAAACTAGGAGACTTTTTACACGAATATGAATAAGTGTGACAGTGATGGAGGGAAACCACATGCAAGTTCAATGAAAGATTAGCCTCAGCAAAACAAACAATAAAATCCTAATCAGCAGTTTTTTGCTAGTTGTAGAGGAGGTGGGGAGATAGAATGCCCTTTCGGCAGATTCAATATTGGAATGGCAAGATACCCAAGTGTTATGCATTGAATTAAAAGATTGTGAGGCTTGCTCCGATTTACTATCCGTTACTCACTCCTCCATCCTCTGGCTCTCTGCATCAGCACTGGGGAGGAAGCCACCCGCGGGCGGTTTCACAGTGAAACGAGAGCAACAGCAGAGGGTAGGAACAGTTTAATCAAGTGAACACCTGTTCCATTCCGACAGCGATGCCAGGAAAAGGGCTCTGCGTGTGTCTGGTCTCTCACCTCTCCCCATTTACCAAAAAAAAAAAACATTGTCCGTTTTCTGATTTACGGGGAATCTGATGGGTCACGTGTTATTTAAGGCTCCATGTACCCCAGTTTTTTTCTATTTTGCTAAGAAACATACAGTATCATAGTATATATAATATACTTTACAATATATCCATGCCCACAGAAAACTATTTTACAACATAGATTAAGTGCTTAATAAAAGGTACAACAGCAGTGTCCATCTAGGAATCTAAACTCAGAGCTCCTTCCCAGCTCCTCAATAAATATATCCCTTGTTTATATTCCAGATTAAAGTACCTATTGACATTCTGTAGTTTGTCTCTCAAACATTAACTCTTTGCATTGAATCAGCATGTAGTAGAATTGGTACCAGACTAGCTTGTCCACAGCCAGTCTGATGCAACCTTCACTTTTGTGGGCTCCAGTTAGGACGCAGTGGACAGAACTTAGAAACAGACAGGCGATACAGTACAGAAAATAAGATCTATGAATGATGGAATAGGGTTCTTGGATATTCTAATTTGAATATTCAAGAAACTAAAATGTAGAGACAATGTCAGAGGCCCATCATTGCTTCAAATTACACTTACAACACTATAAATTAAAATACTTTAAGAAAAGTGTAGAACTATACTACAGGTGTCAAAGATATTATTTTCTGTTTTTATTTTTCTATTATATAAACTAAAACTTTTTCTTGACGAAGGCTTGTAATGAGAAAATGAAAAACATAACTATACTCAATAATGTCAGAGTCTTGAAGTCAAAGGTTTCTGGGAGCAGAAAGGTAACAATTTGCATAGAGGCGTCCCGGAAAAAGACATCTCTCGTCTTTGCTGTCCACGCAGCATGAGAAAACCAATTAGCCAATGTTTGAACAAGGCCTTGTTTATTGACTAAGGGTAGCTTTATTAACTTGCAGTGTCCTGAAAGGAAGACGCCTGCTGTTCACACTTAGGCCAGCATTATTGCTATGCTGATAGTTGAGGGGGCCTTACGATGCATGCTAAAACCTGTCCTTTTGTCTGATGCTTAGAGTCCAGCTGTTGAACAGTATGACGTTTACAATGCGATGCTGTCCCCGCCCATTTTGTAGTTAAGCTCAATGTCCTTGCCCAAGTTGAAATGAATATTTCTCTCCTCAGTGTATAGACAGGTAACACTCCCTTCTTGTGGCTCACTCAGCTTTCTCAAAAGGGTACACTCCAATGGCTTCAAAATCTCAAATGCGAAAACAAGTAATGTCAGTGCTATTCCCCCACTGATTCAAAAGTGAAGGATCAGATAAAAATGTACTGAAACACAAGACATGGAGAGGTTCTTGATTGATGAATGACACCTGATTTAGAAGTTAGCTTTAATGTTGCTCTATACCAGGGCTTACACTTTCCCTTTTCACTCCTGTTGTAGAGTTCTACCGATTAAAGGTATTCTATAGCATTATAAAGTGGATCGAGCCATGTGCTTGTCTATGTCTGGGAAAAACATAAAAGCTGGTCTGGGGCCAGAAGGGGTCCATCTCCCAGGGTAGTGAGCAATCCAAGATTACCTCTTCGAATGGCACTTCCTCTAAAGTGCATGGTGTTGATGGCTTACTTTCAGCAGGACAGATAAAATATAACAGCCCAGCTTTTATCAGCCTCCTCGGAAATAGACCCAAAATACCATCCACAGCACTGACTGTACAGAGAAGTGTGTATAAATAAGCCTGTCTATTTGCAAAGTAATAGACATGTCCTGTAAGTGTGGGTGTGTGTGTGCGTGTATGTGTGTTTGTGTGTGTTTACATGTGTGCTTGAACTTTTCTTGTACATTCTTTGTGTCTGTGTCTATTTATTTGTACTTTTTCAGGAAATTAGGTAACTGGAGACTGGAGGGGGTCTCTCTCCAAATATTAACAAAACGACTTGTTACACATACCAATACAGAAATATACACAGACACCCAATCTTCAAAATAATCAGATTTAGGAGACATTTTTTCATTTTAAGGGTCTCCCCTAAGTAGCTTAAGCTTGGGGGGGGGGGGGTTGTTAAAAAAAGAAGCAAAACATTTTCAGTAAATTAATGTTCAAGTGTAGAGTTTCATTACTAGATTCACATCATTCACAAAAATAAATTCAGCAAAGTGAACATTTCCCCACTGATGACCAACGGAAGTGGGTGATAAACATAACTGGAAATTTAAGAATGGTGAGGCTGTCTAAAGGGAGTGCAGCAAAACATTAGGGAATTAACTACCTGCACACACAAACACACACACACACACACACACACACACACACACACACACACACACACACACACACACACACACACACACACACATTCTTAGTTGCCAGGAATGTGATTTAAAAAAAAAGAATAACACATCTGTAAACAACACTTAATTTACTTTCTGGTGGAAATAAATGTTTTTATAAAAGCATGTTTGTAAAAAGAAATGCTTTAACAAAAAGAAAATACTTTTTTATGTTTGTCCTTGCTAACAAGTTTTCTTCTTTTTTTTATTTGTTTTTTTTAAACTATTTGTTGCTTCATATATCAAGGACTTGTATCAATAATATCAATAGTTGTCTGAAAGTAAATAAAATAACCAACATATCTATCTGGTTGTGTATTATTAATGACTAAAACATTAATAGAATATCCTCTATCATATGTCCTGTGAATTACTGTTTAAACATGTCATTAACACGACTACATAGTTTGGGCAATGTTTGTACACAGACTGGCATTTCCATGGCCACCTTGGGAAAGTGAACACAGCATGGACCAAGATGCTATTAACACAGTGGAATGTCACTTTGGAAAACTACATCGCGAAAATGCATTGCTTTTGCCGCTGAACAAAGTGCATAATACATTAAAAAATATATGACATCCTAGCATAAGCTGTCTGCTAATCAAATAAACAATGCAGAAAAAAGCAATCTTCTTTCACTGATTTCCCCCATCTCATTTCGAGTTATTTCCTCACTGATTGAAGAATCCACGGTTCATTAAAGAAAAGCAACTGCCAAGAGATTGTGTGGCATAGTTATAAAAACAGATATTTTACCATAGCAGCCACTGTACTCCGCACTGTATTTAATTTAAAAACTCTGTGGTGCTTTTAAAGTGAAAAAGTATTTGAGAATCAGCTCCACCAGGACCAGGGACAGGCAGCCAGCCAGATTCCAACCTAAACATATAATCATCCTAAAACATGTATAATTACATCAGGGACACGAAGGAGCAGAAGGCAGAGTAAGGGAGCCAGGCACGGTAGCAGAGGTGGGCTAGCGTCACACGTTTTATATTGTTTTCTGCCTTATAAATAGATATTGTTTCTGTTTAGAAGGCAGAGTAATTACAAGGACATCAATTGACAGTGGCTGGTGAGGTCCGTTGCGAACAGCAACTAAGCTGGACAGACACATTATCATACACACACACACCTTGCACGTACGCGCGCACCCACCCACACACAACCACAAAAGAAACATTGAGCGGTTTAAGGGCTGGGACAGAGAGGTTTTGCTAGGCCTGTTCTTTAATTCACGGACTACAAAATTTTGCTTGTATGAATTCCCAGGATCTTTTTGATGAAGTCTACTAACTAGTAGGGTTTGCTGTCACTTAAAATTCCAATTGGCCTGGCTGAAAAGAAATTGATTACAGCTCCGATTGGAAAACAAAATTACTTCCAGGATTTCTTATCTGTAATTGAAATGAATTTGTAGCGATTGCGGGCAACTGAGAACCAACCTCTGCCGTGGCCATAAATACCTGGTTTCCTATGCGTCACCTGACTGAGTCCAAACCAAGCAAGCCCCTTGTTTTTATGTGAAAGTTTCCCTCTAATTTTATACTTCTGTGGGCCCTGAGAGGTGACGTCTACACCCCTCACAGATTCCAATTCTAGCTGTCTGCCGATCTCCAGACATAAAATGTGTGAAACATCCTTTCCATCGATAATAGATAATAAAATAGTAAAAACTTTATGGTGATAAGATATTCTGGGGCACCATGATATGCTGCCCGTGCTGGAGGCAAGCGTTTCACTGGGCAGTCAGTGGGGTCAGGAGAGGGAACGTTAATCACTGCAATCACACCAACAACAAAGGCATAGTTTCACCTTGAGTCTCCCTGTCCATAATAAAGGCGCATGGGAACGAGTGCACTAGTGAGGAGTCATGAGGAGAGAGAAAAAAGAAAATACTGCAATCAAAAAATAAGCAAATAATCAATAAGGGCCATTGTAAAGAGCCAATGTAGAGCCAACTACAACTGACAGGAACCATGAAATTTCTTTTCATGTCTTTCATTTCTCAAGGAGGCTGTTCTGTGGATTTAATATGTTGTATGTATGACCTATATATATATATATATTCTTTTTTTATATGTATAATATATTTTATTATCAGTATGTTCCCACACTTTGTTTCTTCAGTGTTTATAACAAATAAGGAGTAAAATAAACAGATTTGTTTCCCCTATAAATGTGAGAAAAGTAACAGACGTTTGTTTTTTAAAAAGGGCCGATACACATTGCCGAGGTTTGAGAGTTCATTAACTCATAACGGGTGTTATCAGTGGCCTTCCAGAGGGGAAAACTTGCCCTCCACGGAGCCATGAACTCCAAGCCTCCCTCCCTGTTTCACCAGCACAAATGTGTTGTTTCAAGCTTCAGTAACAGAAACACAAGACTTTCCCTGAAGTGACCAGACCGTGACCTCACCCTGGGTCACATTACTGAGGGCGGACATGTTTAGATTTTGCCTCCAAAAGAAAACATCATTAGGGCCAGGGCTAGTTTTCGCTTTTCCTTCTTGTCGCATTTTAGCCCACACCCCAGCACAGATCTGACCACCCCCCACCCTCCAGTCCTTGTGGTTTACCCTTCCCCCCTCATTCATTGTGCCCTTGCTGTCCCCCACGTTTCTTACCCAGTTGCTTGACTAACGCTGTGGCTACAGGCAGGGCAGCATCCCAAAGAATATGCTGAAACAATTTGCTTTGGGCGACCTGTTTCTCCACTCATTTTGAGCATTTTGAGGAATGGCATTGGGGCAATGCTACGTGCCCCCGCCCCCCCTTAATATTCTGCTTTTCTTTACATCGCTTGCCAAGCATTAACTAGGCATATCTTTAGATACTATTACACGAAGCAGCTGGTGGGTTACAGCTCTCAACAAACAGATCTACATATCTATTCATAATCAAAGGCTACAGGGCTTTAAGATGCACTGCAGGCTAAACAGATCCCATTAAAAGTCCATGTGGTGCTTCGTTTACAGCGATTTTCTGAAAAGGAATGAATAATGAAGGAAGTTGACGGGCCGCAGTCAGCCTCAGGCAGGAAGTGACATAAACTGAATGACGCTGAGCAGCAGTTGTTTTGAATCTGGCGGATTCTTTTGGGGACAAAAAGTGAAGAGGAAAAAAGTAATTCAATTACAGTAATTGCCTACAGCAGCATTTTCAATTCTAAACAAGGTTCCTCCACTCCCACCCCTGATGCAAATGATAAGTGGCCTATGACCTCTGGAGTAAACATAAGGAAAGGGATATGTTTCCACCCCCACTTATGGGGAGGATGGTATGACTGATAAACACGGTAGTCACAAAGAGGGGGGAAAGCACCAAACTCTGAGGGAGTTGTTCTTATCTTTTTTGCCAGTGAAAGAATGCTGTGGTTTCACTGCGGTGTTATAGTAAAAGTGAGTAAGGTTACTGGAGGAAATGACACACAGCCTCGCTTCAGGTACCATGTGAGCTGGCCACAAGCATCTATGTCCACTTTCATTCGCATTCGCTGTGTTAGTACTGCTTGCGTATATTTCCTTGGCTCAAATGCGACCCCTTCTTTCACTATTCAAGTCCACAGCGTTGTGTAGGGGCCATGCTCTAGGGGATAAACAGGGATCTCACACAGTTTTCACCTACCTGAGGAAAGGGGACCTGTAGCTGCCTGCCAGCTTAGGCCCCTGGAAGTGCAGGGAGGCTCCCACATCTGTCCATGCAAGTCTGACCCCTGTAGAGGGCGAAATGAAGCTCAGGGCACTGGGGCCACCATGGGGAGAGGAGGAAGACCTAGGGAGGAGAGCACAGTTGGGTCCGGGCCTCATAAAAGGCCCACAGCCGGCTGGGCTACGGGAGGAAGAAGGCAATTAAGACATTCAAATCGCCAGCTCACTGGGCACCAGCTGACTTTTATCATGTCAGAGAGTAACTGAACACAGGAGTGATTCCAAAAAAAAGAAGAAGAAAGAAAGAAAGAAAGAGAGGGGCAGGGGTGTGGGGAGCGTACTCGGCCAGACCACCGCTGAGAAAAGGGCCAGACCATCAAGACAGACGACTTCCTATTCCAGTCTGATTATCCCCCAGAGGCCAAACAAGAACCCTGTAAAACTCTTCTCATTAAGAAGAGCCATTTTATAGGGTCTTAATGAGTCTATGCCACAAAAAATGTGAAAGAAAGAGAGGGGGAAAGACAGATAGACAGAGAAATAGAAAAAGTGAAAGTGCATGTTTTCTCCACCTAAGGAGTCACATCTAACACTCTTTAAGCTTGAGTGGTGTTTTGTGCTACCCTCCCTGTCAAATGAACCCAGAAAAAAAACTTAACTTAAACTAACCTCTGTGCCACCATCCATCGACATGCAGCTGTGTTTCTTCTCTGACCACACCTTACACCAT
Source organism: Hiodon tergisus (assembly GCA_025775045.1). Classification (NCBI taxonomy): domain Eukaryota; kingdom Metazoa; phylum Chordata; class Actinopteri; order Hiodontiformes; family Hiodontidae; genus Hiodon; species Hiodon tergisus. The sequence goes on along the minus strand of JAOVYW010052517.1, from coordinate 6,795 downwards.
TTTCAATCAAACAGGTGTTTGCTACAACAACATAAGAAAACCAACTGGTGGCTAACAATCGAATTGTGGCTTTAAATTTTTTTTAAATAGCTGGAACCAGAAGTAACTAATCGTTAACTAATTTTAGGGGCCCAAACCGTAAAATAAATCAACAAAAGGTTAGTTGAATTTATTGTGCCAAATTTGAACAGTTTTAATATTTTGGATCAAGAATAACAAAGGCTTTTTACTATAGATTACTGAATCTTACCAATGTAACCCTAACCTCATTGTGATCTTCTCACAATTTGTTTTGTTTTTCAGATATCCACAGCTCGCACCTCCCCCAAAGCATAATAACCATGGAAACTCCCATCCTGGGACGTGTTGTTGTCACTGACACTTATCACTATGCTGCACCATGCAAGCTGTGGCATCCTCTCTGGTCAGACTTCCTTCCAGAGCCTGACTTGCTCTCAGATAGGGCTTCCTTTCAAGATTATTTAAAAGCACATCTTCAGACTATTTCTCAAAGCCACCAGTGTAGTGGGCCACAGACTTCAGAGTAGCTAAGACTCCGGTACAGATATTATCAGTACAGATGTTGTCGGCACAGATGTCAGCCACCATCAGGCCAATACGGTAGGTAGCAACACTACCTGTCGGTTTCATAATTCCATAAAATTAGTGAAGCTGTCATTTTATCTATATTCTACATTTTGTGATTTTTTTCCCCTGAACATTAATAATAACATAATGTATTGTTTTTCATTTTTTTACATTTCTTTTGGTTTGGTTTACAGAGCCCGCAGAACCTGTGTATATCTTTATAGCGCTACTACATTTTCTTAATACACTCTTTAGGACCATCTTATAAATCCTGAGATTCCGTTAAAAAACAAGGCAATATGACTGTTGACAGCGGAAGAGGTTACTAGAACTCTTCGTATTGCTCCCTGTGTCCCATTCTCTGAGAAAAATGCTGAGTCTGGAGACAAAACAATGACGTATTGTTCTGTCAGTTGCAGACAGAAGGACAGCCTTAGCTAGTCCCTCACTGCCAGTCCTGTGTCTGGCAGCCTGAGAAGGACTCAGAGCATCTCTTAGGGCTTGTTAGTCCCCCTGAACACGAGGGCACTCCACTCAAGCAGTATAACGGTGAAGAATCCCGATATCTGCAATGCTGTGTCTTTGCAACACACACTCTCCTTTGCATGATTTACGTGAACCTGTTTTACTTTTCTCTTTTTTACTTTCTTTCTTTATTTTTTTTATACATCAACATTTCAAATTGTTCGCCCAATTGCCTGGCATGGCGCTATGGTGAAACATGAAGATGGAGCGGGCCTCTAGTTTGTTTTGGAGGAAATAAAAGACATGAAAAGGAGAGGGGAGGATTCTGCCCTTGAGAGCACAGAAAGCTGTTGCTATTGTTCTCGGGTCGGTCCCGCCGGTGAAGGGTGATTGGCAGGGAGGGAGGGCGGTGGGCTCGGGGCAGGAGGGATGCTGCGTTGAGAATTCCAGGAATGTCCAGTCCTGTTTACAGCCTCGGTTGGTTCACACCTGCAGGTCAGGGGGCTATCACCGCCCCTCCCAGGCTCTACCACTACCCCCCTCATTACAAGGGGGTCAAGCTCAGAGGCGACCTAATTAAAAGCTCATTACATCACAGACAATCTCCATTAGCATGCCAAGCCAGGCTGTTAATCCATTAGCACTGCAGAGGCCCCGTGCAGACCTTGCATTCCAGCACCTGTGGCCCTCAGGTTCCCCATGTCACCCAGTCACCCGTCCCTGGTCCCCATGTAATGTCAGGCCACCTGTCCTGTTGATGACAGGCAATGCATTTCGAGAGACATAACACATACAAATGCAATCACACACATTTAGATGGGCACCGCACACACAAAAACAATGACGTGGCTAAGCGTCGAATCACCAAACAGACAAGGAATGGGGTTAGTTTCTGTCTTTGGGCTCAAATCCAATACAATATACTTCAGAGCAATAACCAGCAAATTGTTATTGCCTTTCTTTCTCATCATCACTTGGAAAACCCAAAGCTAGAAAGATACAGGCCATGAGTTAGTAAACAATACATTAGCCAATTAAGACATTAGTTGCATTAATCTGGCACATGAATTGGGTCTCTGTGTCATTCCTCCAGGATGGAAGAACAGACCGTCCATTTCATCAGCTGCTATGTACCCAAAATCAGTGGGATGGGGAGAAACCCCAATAGTACAGAGGCCACTGGCGGTCTTCCAGCACCATTTCAGAGAGAAACATTGGAGCTCACCTTCTTTCACCTTTGACAGCAAGCATTTCCAATGAAATCGCAGTAAAACTGTCATAGGGCCGTTCTGTTTAGGTTGGAGTTAACACACGAATCGTTTATGTCAATGAAGCCAAAATAATTTCTCACCCTAAAGTGCCAGATGCTGCCCTGCTTTGTTGTGCTATGAGCTTTAGGAGTGGACCTTGACTGCCTGGCTGCCGGATGAGAACTAGGCCTGATGCAAACCATGTTTGTTATCCTCTTTTTCAACTACACCTGCCGACGAGGGTCTGACGTCCAAAGTAAATTCCTGGGCCTTGTGAGACCATTAAAAAAAGAAGATGAAGGTTATATTTCTTCATACAATTTTGGCAATCATAAAAATGCAACATTAAATGCTTTACTGTATTTTCTGGGGTCTGCTTTGGATCAAGGAAAACTTCCAACAGAAACAAAAAAACGAAAACCTGAACAGTCAGGATGTACACTGAATAACATTGCCTGCACAATTTAATAGGAAATATATCCTCACATCCTATCTTTACTATATTTTCTCAACTATATAAGTTTAAAGGAACAGCCACACATCTGCTCGCGAGCTGTTCATGTGTTGAATGCCTGGGGCTGTGTTTATCCCCTTGTTGGGGAAAGGGGAACAATACCCTATACTAATGTTGCCTTGAACCCTGCCTCCAGGTGAATCATAGGTTCAACAGAGCTCAAGCTTTGTAACTGAATCCATTGTTAGATGCAGATAGAGAAGGAAAGATGGTTGAAATGTAAAGCAAAACAAAGCTTTAAAAAAATCTTTGTGGCTTTGAGCGAGTCGAGGCATATCAAAGTGCGCCGCGACGACCAGTGGCCTTTGTCAGAAGACAGCTCCTGCTTCATTACCCCGTCTCGTGAGGACAGTGCAGCCCGCTGGGATATCAAGATACAGAAACCCATCCCCTGAGGGACATCTCTTACCCCCGCAATGCTGGAGAAAGTGGACAGATAGAGCAGCAGCCGATCGGGCCCTCCCGCCACAGACGACCACAAAGGCACTTGGCCTGACACCAGACACCACGCTGGAGGCCTTGCGCCTCGCCAGATTTGCCATATTCACAAGACTGCCGAGGCCCGTGGCTGTGCCCCCCACTGCTGTGAGAACCAGCATGCCAGCAGCCAGCCCTCTGGGGGTTTGGTTTTCTGGCAGATTTTGAGACAATGTGCTTCCAGTATGAGTATCAAAAAACTTCTTCCCCCTTAGCACAAACATTCTTGCTTTGAGGATGCTGGGGCAAACTGCTTTGAAAGTATGGCCTGCTATTACTAACCTGTGTTTAGATGACAGAGATCATCTCTTTAATTGGTTTCATTGTTGTTATCATTCAATTAGAAGATAAATCACTCAAAGCTGTTATTTACTTTTAACCAGAGGAAAATACAAAGCTTCTGAACCTATGAATTTATAAGAAATTCAAAAGAAAACTGTATCAAAGGACTTTTCTTTTATTTGAAACTTCAGATTCTCTTATCGGTTCTTACAGGTTTATTGTTTACTGTGCTTTATACAGATTTCGTTTTGGTTTTTTTTAAGATCAGAATCCTTAAACGGAAACATTGTACCAAATTTAACTCCACATATCAAAACACAGTGATAAGAATTTTACCATAAACTTCTTGTTCCTAATTTTAAAATATCTAATGAGCATGAGTTTGACCAAGTATTAAGAATCTCAGCTTTTCTCTCCTCTGTTGTGAACAGAAATTCCACAGCTGATGAATGAATGGTAAATTACACTCAATATACTGAATTGCTTTGATATCCTCTTTTGCCTGTGATGAATGACTGTGAACCTGAACACTAAAGGAGGGATGCCCGAAGGAAGAGGAAGAGGAGGAGGAGGAGAAGGACCAGGGATGGGCTCTAAGTATTTTGGGAAAGAAAGGGCACAAATTGTCCAGCTTTCATTAGTGTGGTGAGTGAGGGCTCTGCTCAGGGCTCGATTCCCAAGACTCTCAGATAACAAGCAACTTCCCACACTGGGTTTTCTGTTCTCCTAATAAAACTAAAGCGAGGAGAGAGAGACAGAAGGTGCGGGAGAGAGGGAGATAGGGTGGAAGAAAGCGGGAGGTGGGCAAAGAGTGATAGATACAGAGAGAGAAAGGGGAGAGAGACCCCCTCAACCTACCGAATGTGCCCAACACTCAGCCATTGTCAAAGCAGCTGGTTTATTTTTCCTCAGCTCAATGAATTGTTGCCGACAAGGCATTTCTGATGCTTCTGATAACCACTCCGTTCCTTTTCCCTAAAGTCCCAATGCTGACCTTGTCCCCGTTGGACTTATTTCTGAAAGACATAAAAATGGACAGTGACAGAGAACCAAATAGAAATGCATCCGTTTGGTAACCCTACTCCTGGCATCCAATGGGTATTAAATGTTCCGTAGAGCACTGATTTTGGGCGTCAGCTAAATTAATAAGGTTGAAACCTAATGGAAATTATTTTTGCAGGGGCTTATGCGCATTCTATTGGAGTTTGCGTGCAAGGCACCGCTGATTGTTTCTGAGAGGCTGGTGAGCGGCAGCTCATGGACATTGCGTGTCCGCTTCTGTCCTCTTGCAGGGCAGGCAGGTGCGCCCCACCGCCTGCGGGCTCCAGAAGATCCATTTCCGACAGGCAGAGGAGGACTGTTTAACGGTACATAAAAAAGGGGGCCTGGGATCCAGGGTAGCCTTATTGCTTCCTCTGGCCGCCCCCACTGCGCACAGCTCACGGAGCCACAGCCGGGCCAGCACGCTGAAAAAAGATCACGGCACAGGGGGACAGCCAGGCCAAAGTGCTATAAAGAAGACATTCTGCACAAGGCGGTACATGTTTAGCTTCCGTTGCGGAGCATGAATGTGCCTGATATACGCCCAGGGTAGATATCAACCGTTTCTGGCAATATCGAGGACGGTGGCGGCAGCATGATAAACTGTGACCTTTTCCTGAGGCTGCCTCAGCTCTAATGGCCAGCCCCCGTGCCCTTGCACAAGGTGTCTGAGTTTTAAATGGGTGCATTTTTATCTGCGCCCACTGCCCAGCATGCAGACGGCAGGGGGAGCAGGAGGCTGGCACGCAGTGCTGTCACTGCTCAAGTTCCTGATAGCTTTCAGAGCCCTTTGATGTGCGCACCCCCGGCCTCCCCTTCTCAGGAAATTGCATTCTGTCCGCTGCTACAGCAGATAAATGAGGCAGGAGAGGGACTGCACACTGTCACCAGCCGATCTGGCCTGTCTCTGAGCACAGCCTTCAGTGTGTGAGCGGCGTGTGCTGCAGCCAGCACCACTCACCTCACAGAGTGTACACATCTGCACCCCCAAAGATACATACAAGTGACAATAATACCCACAAATTGTATAAAATATATAAGTATATATGTGTATAAATATATGAATATACAAAAACACATAGCAACAAACACATACAGTCCATTAAAACACGCACACATGGAGACAAAGATAAAAACACATACATACATTCACACTAGTACACTGATGGCATACGCCGGGTATGTATATACCAGGTATGTATAAAGCCCTATACACAAATGAAGTTGCGCACAAACAACTTCACACACACACTCAAATCATTCAGCGTAAACACAAACAGTCTAATCATTCCAATAATACCATTTTGGTATGATATATTTCAATAAAGACACCAACACCAAAGAAGATACTCTACTTTTCATAATGTTGCGGCATAGAGATATTAAGCAGCAATATGGAAATGTGATTATCATACTTGGGATTGATAACTGAGATTAAAACACGAAGATCTAATGGTATGCTACTGCATGCGTGCAAGCAAGCGGACGCAGTGCAAAACCATGTTTGATTAGCGCGACACGTTACAGTGATCATTAATGGGTTGCAGTCTCAGTGACGCAAGCCCACTGGAGCGATTGGTAGTGATTACAGCCCTTCTGCTCTCAGGCCTGTTCCTTATGGGACTAGTCGCCACTCACATCCCCACAGATTGCAGCACGTTTATTACTTTTATTGGGCATTGAGATTAACTTTTATGTCACTTCACGCCTTTAGTCCAAATGTGGTCACAAGTAACAGCTATAGCCCTGTGATTAAACCATGCATGGCACAGTATTTATTTTCTTGTCTCCAGTGATGATTTAGGAGTATTTGTCCATGTTCTTCATTAGACTGAGTGAAAGAGAAGGGACACTTTGTTGGGGAAACTCCTTGTCCACCTTCGACTTCAGCTGAAACACAGGGATCTGCATAACAGGCTTTAAAAACACACACAAAACCTCCATTTAGTTCAAGTACCACGCTAACGCCTGCCCACTGCTCTCAGCCACCTTGCCCCCCCCTCGCTTCCCAGGAGAAAACACACTTGAGCCAAAGTGTTTCAGAGCAGGAAGTGTCCTGGGGAGTGCAGGTTTGGTTTCGGGTCACTGTGCACCACTGGGACGGAGGGTGGTTGGGAAATGAGAGATAGAAGCTGTGGAATTGGGGGGATGTGGGCCAGGCGATGGGTGGGTGGTGGG
>JAOVYW010052506.1:21815-55999 GCA_025775045.1 Hiodon tergisus | reverse complement strand
ATATATATATATATATATACACACACACCACATACACACACACACTGAATTAGGTTCTGTATTTTAGGACCAATGAAGTACTTTTACACTGAATACTGATGGAAGCCTAGCTGTCAGAACAAATGGGTGAGGATAGACTTACCCCTGAGAAATTAATAATGTGCCCACTCCTGGTTCTTCTTAAAGCCATCTCCGAATCTGGGGTCTTCCTCACTTGGCACTCCATTTAAAACGCAGAACAGAAAACAAACAACCACGATCCAAGAGTAGGCCTATCATGTGTTGTGAACTCGGTTTTCATGTGTTTTCTGTGTTAAAAAACTGTAATGTTTACATAATAAAATAGAAATAATGCAGATGTAAAATACAAAAATAAATCTATCACTGTAAAATCTACCAACAGTGAGTAAAATAAATTTTAAACATTTAAACATTATGGCTATACTAAAAGAAATCAAAACTTTTTTCTTTTAAGATTTGGACAATATATGAATTAGTTCCATGCATCTTTATCCAATTAAATTGCAGTAAATCAGAAGCCCTGTATGCCTATAAATTAAAAACAAAAATATATATTTTTCTCAGCAGATTAGATGGGTTACTTAGTCTATGTTTTTTATAGTGTCATGGAGACAAGCACTCACCTGCAAAAGTTGTGAATTTTTCAATGTCTCCTTATAAATTTTCACATCTTCTTGGCAAATCGCCAGGACTTCTTCATGAGCAAAATGAACCATGGAAAAACAAAGAAAACATAACAACTTAAAGTAAATAAGTAAATAATCAAAAATCTTCCTTAGACAACCATTTTACTTTCTATCATAGCTCACAAGAATCCAAAATTATAATTGCCCCAAACAGCCTGCTAAAATGTATTTCCTCAAATATTTAGAGCTTTAGAACAAAGGGTCCAACCTGATTTTGGATTGTCATTCTTGTCACCCATTTCTGATGGTAAGTGATTCTAAAAGTACAACAGAAATTAAAATATTGGAAGGATTAAGGGATACAAAGGGAAAGTTTATTTTGAAGTTTTAAGTTGTTGTTTTTTTAACCTGGAAAATTCACATGAAAATTCAATTATTTTAAATGCTGATAACATGAACTGTAACCACCTCCTGGCAAGCCCCTGAATGCGCAGTGGTTTATTCCAAAAGGTCCAAACCAGCGCTCCAGTTCTGTGTCCAACCACTAGGAGGCTGCAGTGACAATGTTTTCTTTTTTAAAGGGTGAAGAGCTGTCTACTTGAGAAAGCTCAAACACATCAAGGCAGCTTACGCATTTCTATGGGTGAGACTTGGGTCCCTAATCAGGGAGTGCAAAGATTTTCTTTATAATTACATCAATTTATAATCATTTTAAAAGTTTAAAAGTGCGCAATAACAGAACACACGCGGTTTCATTATGGGAATTGCAACTACTTCACCGGGATGTGAACACAAAACGATAATGCAACGCCTCTAATAAGATCACCACTTAAATAAAGCCAGGCGCTGCCAGTCAATACCAATTATAAAAACCAAGTACAGTGACTATCCTAACACAGCGTCCGCAATGAGCAGGATCTCATCAATCACTTTTGTTCATAATTCCCTATAGGTCCATGAAACATATAGATATATGAAGGTTAAAAAGATACCTAGCAGGCTAGCTTGCTAACGTAATGTGTAATGTGAATTTACTAGTCCTATTACTGATGGAATTGCTGACATTAAATATAGCTACCAATTTCCTCTGTTGGTACATTGTGTTTTTTATATTCAATTCCAGACTCCTACATTTATTGCCTGCGTCCTATGCGATAGTGGTCAGCATCTATTCCGAAGTGCACAGTTAATCAGAAAGACACTCCTAGGGAGTTATTTATAAATACGTGTGGATTTTTAAATGTCACCTCTTTGACTGATAGACTGCTAAAGGACTGCTGCTGTTGCTCCTCCACCTTAAGGGCCCAATTTTCTTTTTCACCGACAGGCTCCTCATCGCCTATCTGGTCAGAAAGCATTAAATGTCACGAAAAGCAGCTTCTTCACAACCTGACCATGTGTTCTCGGTATTTCCAAAGCAGACACCTGAGCAGAGAGCGGGGCTTTGTACCAGTGATTCAGCCAAACTACCTTGCACAAAAGATCACACTTACAAGATTGACAGCGTATAATGGTTGTTTGTCTCGTGCACATGCTATTGGAGAACACTGGGTTAAAATACCAAAATGGACACTGCTATATTGTACCTGACCACTACATTTGTTAACTTAAACTCAAACCAAATAGATTTGGTAAGCAAAGCTCCAACTTTTTCCCATAATACCTTATCAAGCCTCTCTTTTTCTGTAGTAACATCAATCTTCAGGGAATGGAAGGGGGTGACCACTTCCCCCATGGTCAAGCGTATTGGCTCTTTCTCAAACAACATGCTGTCACTGTCCCCCTCTTTGAAGCCAGGGGGCTGATACTCCTGAGGCGTAACTGAGAAACATACATACACTCAAAAAGAGAAAACACTGCCCGCTACACTACCATGTACGGAGGGTGATCAAAATTAATGCACTTCTGCCGTGGTGTTCTGCTTGCTCATTATTCCAAACATAGTATTCCGTATTAGTTTACAAAGGACCCACAATTACCCCTGGTGCATTTAATAAAAACATAAAACCCTTGATAATTGTTGCAAATATTTTCTAGTATTTCCTTGGAATTTTCCAATGAGGGTGGAGTGCTTTGCTCAAGACTCCAGACAAACAATTCATGTTTTGTTTTACGAGTTAAAAGTTTTATCTATCTTGAAGCACCTATTTACTCATATAAAGAACATGGCCTAAGGGTCTCCATTTACGGGCATTCCATTTCGGGAATATATTCACATATTACAACATGCTTCATTGTCACCACGAGTAACTTGAGCTGGTACATAGGACTGCCACATTAGAAATAGGAAAAATCCTTTTAAAGAGTATAAGTGTAAAAGTTACCCTCGTCATAGTAGGACAGCTTCATGTTGAGACAGACGCTGTCAGGCAGGGGCCCCAGGTTCTGCATTAGCATATATAGCTTGCGCACAAGGAGGATACTGGCTTTCCGTGTGTCACTGCCACCCACTTTCGCCACTTTGTGGTTGACGTTGCTGAAAATATATTGGCTACTTGAAATTATTTGAAAGATGCATCACTTGCCAAACGGTTTTCATGCGTACCAGCAAAAATAACATGAAAATAATATGAGGATATTAGCGTTGCTGTTTTAGCTATACCTTTCAAAGTCCATTTGAGTGCCATTTTCCGTGTACTGGATTTTGAATTGGTAGCTTTCTGTGACCATCTGTAAGTCACGTAAAGAACCTTTGTTACAAAGACAGAGGGTACCGTGTTGCAGCGTCTGACAGAACTGCTGAATTAGATACATGCAATACAATATAAATGTAGTACATAGCTTTGTGAAATTACCTTGGGATTCTCGGGATCAGTATAAATCTAGAAAAAGACACATTGATTGTATTTATACTGATAAAAATTATAGAAAAATAGATGTTCATTGGATGATACTTACCGAGAGAACAACCATGCGCAGCTATGGTAAAAAAGGAACAATTCCAGAATTACGTTAGTTTAAATGTCACTGGCTTAAATCTCAATTTGGCAACTGGGAGCACATATTGCAGGCAGCTAATGTTGCAGTCTTACACAAACAAACTGATTGACTGATGGCCACTGTGTTTTTGACATGGAATTTAATCATTTAGGAGGATCTTACAAACATTGTGTACAGAGAGTTTGTACAGACGTTTTTTCCAAGTACCATAATGTATTTTTCCATAAATTAACAGCCGGTTTTGCCATATGTGTAGACTTGCACAACACGATCTTGATTAACACAGACATAACAGATTTAAATATGAGTGTAAATTGTCGACATTTGAGCTCTAATGTTACATTTGTGCTTTGTTTGCCTGAGTTTCCCGCTAGAAAGCAACAATATTTCACATTTTCACATAGCCCCATGCTGCAGTAATATCTAGCCAGGTACCAAACATTAACTTGCTGCCAATTTTAACAGCATGTGATAAGGGAAAAGACGGCCAAATGCCAAGGGACTATAGTAGCCATTAGGGTTATCGACATGGTAAAATTAAGCTCTGGTGTTGGCATGGCCGGCCACCTAGTGGGCTAACTAAGTGCACCTCCCCTACTTCAACTGGCAGCACCCCAGAACGGCTCCCGCTGTGTGACAAAGTGGAAAACCGCGGTCTTACCCAGTTCCTGCCAGTAGGGTCTGCCATTCAGGCATTGACCCTGCCTGACAGCTTGGCCCTTCTGTCAGCAGTGCCACATGACAGAGCTCCTCCTCTAAAAGAAGGGTTACTCTAGATATCAAACTGTACCACCTTGCTTGGTCTCAGCCTCAGGGGGACTTAATCCTAATCAGCTGGGTTAGCTCCAGTTGATCACTAGAGCCTTTTTGAAGTTGGCGAAGTTCCTGAGCCGCGCAGCAGGCAGAAACTTGCCATGGTCTGAGCTCAATGCCAGCTCAGGATGTCTCAAGCCAAGCTGTCTTGAGTCTAACAAAGCAGGTCAACTGCAGGCACCACGATTGCTTATGGGTGCTGTCAACTGTAAATACTGTAAAATGCGGTTCAAGGTGTTGACCATGAAGCTATGGTTAATTCCATGCCCCAATGACATCGGTTTGTCATTCGCGTACTCCTTTATACATATCTAACATTAGCTGACGGAAAGAACATTGAAAAAAATCTATTTAAACAATTTCCACAAGGACGCTTCTCAAAACAGACAGTCAAGGTATTCCAACAACAATTTCCAAAGTTAAAACAAAGCAAATTTTAAGCACTTTAAGGACCTGTACAAACCCTATGTACACGTGTATTGAGACTGACCCATACGTTACAAGCCAAATGAGGGAATTACATAATGTTGGCTTTTACTGTATATTCAGAAAAAGATATGGGTAATGTTGTAGGGTGTATATTGAAGCTAATATAAGTATGCAACACTTTTTTGTTCACAGTAAAAATACTATTAAAAGAAATCACAATTATTCTAATATAAACAAAGTCATATATTGGTGGGTTATGAATAAACTAAAAATTACTTACATATTTTTTCTGAAGGGCATCAAAGCAGCCATGCATCCTGTAAGGAGAATTTATTCAAATAAATAAACTACTAAATATTTTACACAGAAAAAGCCTTTTTTTCATTTACAGCCAGGTCACTAATGACTACAAAATAGAAACACTGTTGGTTGGGATAAAGCTACCATAATATTCTCCTTAAACTGCTTCTTTTAAAAATGGATTTAAGCTATCAAAAATTGTATAAATACAGAAGCCAAAGAAAAGTAATAAGTAATAGGCTTTTTTCTTAGTGTTTATCTTATCTTTCTTAATTTTATACCATAGTTGCATTTATTTTCATTGTCAAAATGACTGTTTTACAGTAGAATTTCTCAGGATGTAAATAATTTTAAAGGACAGACTGCACCTTAATATCAGGAGGATATGGGCATTATCTTAAACAAAGAGGACACAAGAGTAGCTAACAAATCGTCTGATCTCAGACCAGTTTTTCTGGCAGCTAACTCCCTCAGTGCTAGGGGTAATCAAAATGAAAGTATTGGGATATACATATATATTTGTGTGTGTGTGATATGAGACATTGACCATTGAACAATTTGACTGGCCCCAGGGCAGCTTCGTTCCTCCCTCAGTATCATGACTTTTTGCTCTGCAAACAACAACACGGCCTGATGTCAATCTCAGCAAGATACTACAAGCCTTACGAGCAATCAGGAAATTTGGTTTATACAATCCATAAGATGCTATCAGCTCAACTTTAATTGGAAAACACTGAAGCGATCTATTTATTTTTGCCTGATTAAAACGTAATCCTAGCTAAACATCAAACCTTTAACAATGTTAAACAGCTATTCTCTTTGCAAAAAAGAGAGCTTCACTACGGTGCATAGTGTAGTATGCCACTTGTGTGACCTATACAATAAAGTATCATGCAATTCTTATGAGAATAATAATTAAATGTAAACTGTCCCGTTAGTTATGCTTTACCTTCTACATATTTGCTCCCATAGGCTTTTTCTGGGAAAAGACCCCTAAGGTAAGTGATGCAGGAGACCGCTATAGCCAGAAGCTTCTTCACTACTATCAATGATTGCTGTTCCGACGTCACCATATTTGGTAACATCTGAGCTCTCTACATAGGGCAGGAATAAACAAAACTATTACAAGACAAATAAACACTACAACCCTCACCAAGTTCCTTCATAGACAGCACAATATTAAGCCTTTTAAAAGTTAAAGTGGTACTGCGAAATTTCATTACTTGGTCCTATTTTGTTCAATAAAAGCAGCTTGTTAATGTAAAATCTAATTAATAATATAATATATATAAATATAAATATATAAATATATATATATATATAATATATTTAAAAATATGTCAGTTCAAACTACCAGAAATGTTTAATATTTTAATATGATATATCACTGCTTCAGTGTGCAGATTAACGTAAAGGCATCATTAACGAGTATTAATTGTGTACAGTTAAACCTTTGTTACATGTTCATAAATACTTTCCCAAAAGCAGAATACATTACAACAGATCTAGATCATGTTAAGTTTACCTGAGAGGTCCTAGGACGCTGTTCACACGCCATGGCGACGATGAAGAAACCTCAATTTTAAAAGCCTGTGGAAAGCAAGACTTGCTTGTTTTATGCATTATTAAACGTCGATAGTCAGTGACTGAAAATTGTAGGTCATAAACTAAAAATAAGCCCCCCTCGGCTAGCAAATTAGCTTTCCTAGCATTAGAGCAAGTAATTATTTAGTACATTTCCGAATAATATCTTACTAGAAACACCGAATCATGGGCTAGTTGATATTCGACGTTAAGTAATTAAAGTGACTAAATTTAAGCTAACACAGTTTTTGGTGAACTATAAACATGTAAGGGTCTATTTATACAAATACGTTAGTTACTTCTATTAGGCAGGCCTCGGTTTTCTTCAGAAACGATGTAACGGTTTCGATATAGTGGTTTGCTAACCGTAAAACAACGAGAAATAGTAGTAGGCATTGACCCTGTAGTTGAAATTATTACAGTTACCTACAGTTATTTATACATTAACTTTCTTTGATCGTTGGTTACCCTCCGTAGTGTAGTTTCGTAGAAGTCTGAAGCTTCGCGCCAAATTTGCGTCAGATATTCACGCTCGAAGGCCGTTCATACTGCACGCGGCGCCAGGTACAAGTCTGATACAGAGAAGCGGCTGTGGCGCGCGGAGATCTTAGTGGCGTTTGACGCTCGCTGGGGTCAACACTAGTAACTGGCAGCTGTTCCCAAACTGTTGGTCGCGACCTCGAATGTGATCGTTTGATTAAACGGTTTTATTTAACAATTAGATTAACATAGAAACCATGTATTCATATGGATATTTTATACCTTATTTTAAAGGTTACCTCGTTCGACTGTTTCCAGATAACGTCATTCCTCATCACGTGTGCTACGGTTGGATACGTGAGTACGCTCGCGGTTCTTAAACTTGGGTCCATGGACTATTATGTAATTGTATATTTGACGTTGTGTTCTTTTTACGAGGGGGATTTATTAAATTTGTTTTTTAATACTTGTTAGAAGAGTACCATAAAAATGCGGGCATGATTTCACATTGGACCACTCGAGCGTTATGAGATTGAAGATATTTAATAATTATTGATTTGGTATAGCGTATAACGACGTATCAAAAAGTTACAAATATTAACCAAGAACATGGTGCCCAAGCACGAAGCGGTTTTGTTGGTTTAGGAGCACGCATTGTGATTTATGAACATTAAACTTTGGACTTCAATCTGACGTCATCTGCTGCCTCGCCTAAGGTACACCACTGGGTGAGGCTAGTGGTACCTGCCTGCTCAGTGTGGCGCACCAATATGAAGATGAAATAGATAACTTCTTGTATCCCATGGGCTATCATCTCACTATCTGAGATTAAGATAATTCATATTTTGACAATATTGGCATAGTAAGTGCTGATCTCATTAAGCCAGAAAGTATATATATGCACTTAAATTCTGAAACATCAGAAGTGAACGTTTTGAACAGAATTTATATTAAGTTAAGCATTGTTGCTTGTTGTATAGATGTTATTGAATCATTTTACGTGAGCACCACAACGGGAAATCGGAGAACGGCGTTTATAAAATAAACCAAATCAAGAGCCAAAAATTTCGATCATCGGGAAAAAGTCCGTGTAAACTATTACGCAATCCATCCCCTATCGTCATTGGATGTGTGTACGTCAATCTTATTGAAACCCTGTTTTCCCAGTCAAATGATTGGCTATATTTTACGTACATGGAAAGGATTTTCCTTCTTCAATTGGTTACTGTATATGTCTCTCACAACTGGTGATACCGCACGATGATGTCACCACCGTCTAGCGCCATTTTATACTGAATAAAGAAATAGTACAGACGGCAGAGGCATATTGGGTTAAGATTGGGGGAATTAAGCAGATTTTCAGTCTATATAAAATTGAAATTAAAAGGAGTTCTGTATTTAATTTAGTTGAATATGTCCTCAGAAAACCAGGAGTCTGAGGCTCAGTTAGAGTCTGGCGAGGAAAAACAGGTGGGTTTTTTTGTACAGTGTTGTGTATGTCTGTGTCGTAGTTTATGTATGCAGATACACAGGGACACTTAAGTTAACAAAAGTACTGCAAATTGTTCAATACAATAATTAGCTAGCAATGCAAAAGTGTAATATTTCTCTTCAATTCCTGTTCGCCTTGTCTTTTAGTTCTGGTTAATATGGAATCACTACTTTATTGCTAGAGCTTTTCCACATGCGATTGGCTTGAAACTCCAGCTGTCACGTTAATATTGGAAATCATTGGTTTATACTGTTGTCAGGGTGCAGATGAGCTTCCGGTTTGATGTCGGCACACATTTCGGTTACTGAATTAAGGAGCTAACGCTACGTTTTTCTTTAAAGTTTTAATTAATTATGTTTTACACGATATAGATTCATCCGCGAAAATAAGTCTGCCAAAAAGTCACATCTGGGATTGTTCTGGATGACATTAAGAACTGAGATAACTTTCGATAAAGCCATTGCGATTATCTGGACGAATCTTGTGATGTTATTTGCCAGGAGTTTTATTTATGTATACAGCATAAGCATGCTTGTTTCTCTACAGTTGTTGTTATACATAATGCGCAGTAGTTCCATAGCTGATACCACCTTGCTATCCAGACATACAAGATACATCGTGAAGGATGTGAGAACTTACTATTTTAAAAAATATATTTGTAAAACTATATGGCCGGTGAAAAGTATTTCTTTGCTGGCAGTGTGGCGGCAACACATGGTCCTGCCCAGAAAATGGTTATTTTGATCCCGTGGCACAGATGCTGTACTTTTGCAGTTCCTATTTCCCCACTTCCCAACTGGTGGTCAGACCCTGTTATTAGTTGCCATTCCTGATGTGGGTTTTCCATGAAAGTAGTGAAAGCCGTCTAACTGATCTTTCAGTAATATAAGACCTTTGTTTGAAATTTGGGCACATTTTTCCTTCTTATTTTTTTTTCCACATGTGGAATTAATTTATTGCGGTAAGTTCACGCAACTAGTTTCTCAGCTGTCAATTCCTCCGTTTCTGTTTTGGTTGTGTCCTTACAGGTGGCCAGAAATGGAGGTTCAGTAATTGGTTACAAATTTGAATGGGTGTAGGAAATGTGTTAAGGAAAGAAAGAAAAAAAAATATATATATATATAATTTCACCTTTATTGCTTCCTCCTGCCACCTGTGCTACTTAGCTGTGGCTTAATCTGTTACACTAGGGCTGTGGTCCTTGAGCTAGGCAGCGAGCCAGATATTCTGTGCTCACAGGAATTTGTTTGTCTTCTAATGAATTAGTGCTCCATGCTGTTTATTTAATAATCATGAATATGTTCTACGCTGGCTAATTAAAGTGGAAAATTAACAATGGATACATAGGTATTTATTGTTTATTACCGTTATGAAAGGCTTAGGGAAATTCATAAATCTAAGCTGGTTGTCACAAAATGAGGCCATCATAAAATATTGTGTGGGAGCTCTAGGATTACAGAGTTGCTTGTTACTGATGTATCCAGGTTGACTTGAATAATTAAAAGCTTTACATTTTACAGCAGGGTATTTATAAATGAAATTTGGGATTTAAGTGGCTTTCTCAAGGGTACAACCCTTGGTCAACTTACTGGTCAGTAACACTTACACTCTACATGAGGAGTACGCAATCCTGGCCTCAATTCCCACTTGATTAGCATACGATTTTCCCCTGGAAACGCCTTTTATAATCAAATAATGGCTCCAATGAAACTATTAAGAAGCCAGGTAGTATAAATACCAGCAGACACAGTGCCACATGAGGTAAGGGAGAAACCTCTGCGTCACATCATTGATGGCAGGTTGTCGTCGTTGTTGTCGGCAGGGTTGTTGTCCTCGTTGTTGTTGTTGTTGTCGTCCTTGTCGTCCTTGTCGTTGTCATTGTTGTCGTTGTTGTTGTCGTTGTCGCTGTCAGCATCGTCGTCGTCAAAAAGTGAATAGAGTCCTTTTCTGCGGGGTGGTAATTAGAGTGCATCAATAGAATAACTCCAGTTCTAGATCTCTGATGTGTAGTTCTGTTCCGTATGTGTGGGTCCAGTTCTGGTGAACCACGCTGTCTGCTGGTTTTAGTGCAACCTCAAGTGTGCAGTTGATTTTAGTAGTTATTTTAATTGTTTGAAATTTGTTTTTACAATATAATCATCTTACTGGATTATTCCCAGGATTCTCAGGAGAAAAATTCCAATCCAGTGAAGGCGGAAGAGGCCAAGCTGAAAGCCAAGTACCCAAACCTTGGGCAGAAGCCTGGGGGTTCTGACTTCTTGATGAAGAGGCTACAGAAAGGAGTGAGTTGAACTCATCGATCTCTCAGGCAATCTGCAATGATTTGCGTTTGGCGAGTTCATAACTACAGCTACAACTACTGCAAACCTCAAGTGCATAAAGAAAAAAAGCTTTTTACACAATGTTATCTTGAGAAAAACTGAGAATAAAAATCCCTGTTGAATGTAGAGTCTCAGGTAACCAGGTAACTCTCAAGGTAGTATTTGATATTATTAACATGATATTAGGCCCTCCATATGATAATGTGTCAAAACTGTGGTTTAGAAAATTCATGAATTGTCCTTAATCTTTTTTTCATACTTGTTTGAACCATTTTGTGTCAGATCTATGGAGTGTTTCAAGATATTATGTTACATGGAGTGAAATTTACCTTTAAATTCTGTAGGGTTCATTTTTCATACTTTATAGAAAAATAATGGCGACATAACTTAATTGGTTACTTGTATAACATTTACCCCCAACAACAACATCCTTCTCAGATCCACATCCTTGACCCAAATAGTATTTATAATAATAAGCACTTGTGATCTTCTTTCTTGCACAGCAAAAGTACTTTGATTCAGGAGACTACAACATGGCCAAAGCCAAGATGAAGAATAAACAGCTTCCCGCAGCCGGGCCAGACAAGAACCTTGTGACAGGGGACCACATTCCCACGCCACAAGACCTGCCCCAAAGAAAGTCCTCCCTGGTGACCAGCAAGCTGGCGGGGTAGCACCCCGCGTTCAACAGCCTCCTTCCCCCAACCCACCCCCCTCTTCCAGCCTACTCCATACTGCTCTGCTGGGCTCTACTTGACGTTATAATCTGGAAGAGATCTAGAGTCAGACCATTCAATTTGGAACGGGACTTTTCTGTCATGTGTACAGCTCAGCCTCTTACGTCCTCCTCTCTGAAGCTTCACTTCGATCCTTATTTGACAGTGTCTGGAGGATCTGAAGAAACACACGTGAATGCACCTGGTTTTCCCCCTAAATCTGCTTTTCGAATTATCTGAATGACTTGTTGGTGTGTTATAGGTATCGTCAAATTGTCGAAGATAGATGTTGTGAAAAATAATGTTGTGTGCAAAACCAAGGAGCTTGGTTCAATAGCCAAAGAGAAAGAACAATGTTGATGGAGGAAAATGGCCACAGTGATCTAAGGTAGAAAATATCTCTATAATCAATCATGTCATCTCAAGTAAATGCAACTACCAATCATATTGCCATAAAAATTTCTACCTGGAAATTTATAATCGCTAGCCTGTTTTTTATTTTATTTTGACCGCCATTTAAAGTAGGACTAGCGGCCACGTGGAATATGTGTGTCTCCGCAATTTGTTTACAATATCCGTACCCTACTGTCCACAACCCAACCTTCCTGTTTTTATGTCCCTGTACTTAGCATTGCTGCACACAAGAAATGCAACAAAAGAGCAAACCACAATTGCCAGTATTGTAATGAAGCTGGGACTTGTAGCAGCAGTAGTTCTGCATTTGATATTCTCTTACTTTGAACAGAAGGCCTACCTTATTAACAACTAGTCTTTCGTTGTTGTATTTTCTTCTCTCTTCATTGGGGATGGGGGAGGGGCTGTCAATGGCAGGGCGCAAACGGAGAATGTGCTGTACTTGTGGATTTGGAAGAAACAAACCATACAAGGAAAATACCCAAAGTTTACGATTCAAGAGCCAGATGCTTAATCGTCAGACTTTATTACGTCTTATTTAGTCCTTGAATTACTTTTGTGTATAATAAACTTTAAATGTGTATATTTTGGCAAAAAATAACTTATCCCAGAGGAGAGTGAAAAATCGTTTTGTTTTATTCTTCTTCAAAGAAAAATCTAAAATGACGAACAGTAATTATATGTAGATAAATCAGTAATAAAATTGTTTTTGAAAGATGTCCATATGGTCAAAATATCATCCATCAACTCAATCCTTAAAAGTAATGTTTGTGTTCATCAGTTCAACGTCAAGCATGCTGAGTACGTTTAGGCATATTATTTGAGCGTTGGCTTATCTATGCATTTTCCTTCAAAAGCACTTAAAAAGAAAGACAAAATAAGATTATGATGTTGAGGGTCCTTTTGACATTGGTGGTGGTACAGCCTTTATATAAGTTTTCAGTCTCCAGTGACCATATGTGTCATGATACTGTTGGTTATCAGGAAATTCATTTAAACCCTATGTTATCCAAAAATGAACCCCTTTTATAAAATAGAGTTAAAATGTTGTTGATAAGTAAGTTGTTTTGAGTGCCATACCTGCTATCATGTCCTTAAATGTAAGCATCAATATCTTAATTTAATCTTAGATTTGGCAAACTAAGTTCAAAATAAAAGTTTTATCTGAAGAGCCATACTTTTCCAGTTTACAAAAAGCTATTAAAAGGGGAATGATAATGAAAATTGCAATTGTCACTATAGCTGTAATCGCTGTGATAGGAACCTTTAATTGATTTTCAGAGCACAATTGTTTACTGCTCTTGAAAGGAAATGATGGGTGAATGGCCATACTGTCTTACAGTTTTGTTGTAGAGATAAAGGTTCTGTTTGGCTTGGTAAGGTCAGGATTCTGGCTGCTTACCTCCTCAAGAGAAGAAATAGGTTAATGCTGGCTGTCATCTGGCTGAAAGCATTATCTGGTAATTAACACCCAGGACTGATTTCAGACAATCCTGTATTTCTGTATTTCTCGATCTTGGCCCTGGAACCCCCAGATGTATGCTGGTTTTTCTACCCACCAAGTTCTCCTCAGTAAGGATTGATTGAGTTTGAATAGAGGGTCTGAATTTATAACCTTTTGACATTAATCTGTTGTAAATGTTCAGAACAAAGTTGTTGTTGGATATGTGTGTTTGTCAGTGAACGATAAAGTAATGCCATTCATAAAACTTATTTTGTTGTCCTTAAATTGGTAATTTAACTGATTACGTCTAATCAGGCATGAAAAATTTAATTAATTGAATTAATAATTCAACTTGAGTATGCGTTTCCATTTTTCTTGTGGTAGAAATGAAAAAAAAATATTTTAAAAACAATTATATAAGAGAGAAGGGAGGTTCTTTGAACTTTTGTTTCTAACTAAATTAATCATTTTAAAATTCAGACTTACTGTGAGTAGATGTTAAGTGTACAGCCTAAATGACCATCAGTTACTTTACAATTATTTTAGAATTCTACAATTTATAATCAATCCTTGTGGTAATTCAGACTTAAAGTTGCTGCGTACCATCAGATCTCTGAATGTAACTCCGGAATGTAATGTCAGTGGGGAACCTCATAGCTCTTCCTGTGAGACCCTGTGAAGTGTGGCCTTATTTATACAATAAATTATAGGTGATGATGTCGCTAGCCCTTGCCCTCTGCCCACCCCATATTCACGGCATAAAAAAACACTAAATTGGTGGTGAGCCTAAATCCAGACGTATCGAGCCTTAAACTTGAGATTATTATAGACTTTGATGAGTGCTTATCTCTATCAATGAAGTAAATCTGAGTCAAAAAATTCAGAGTTGTGTGAAAGCTAGTTGTGGACTTACGACTGTGTTTAACCGTAGTCTAAAGTTTTGTCAGCGGGTGCAAGAGTGGGATTTTATGGTTAATCCTTATTCACAGCAGGATTAAAACTGCTGAGGACAAAGCATTTGCATGCACTTTGCCTAGTTTGCTTATTGCCATCATGAAGCTTCAAATGGATTTAATATTTCATATAAAATATTAGCAGTAATGGAAATTTGGACCAATTTAAATGCACTTTAGGTATCAGTTGGATACAATTGCGTACTAAATCTAGGTTACATTCTAAAAGTAGAAGTAATGAGTAATGGCTTGCAAAAACACCTGTCAGTTTATGAATGCAGGCAGTGAAAAACAGGATTGCAAATGATTAGAAAATCTTTAATTATACCATTTATATAAATTTGTAATAAATGTTTCTTAGACTGTTTTGTCAAACTACACAGAAAGTGTGTGTGTGCATGTGTGAGAGAGAATGGATATTTTTATTTCTCCATGTGATCATTATAGGCATCATTCCTTTCATAAGATATCAGTTCTTGATCATGTTAAATATAGTTCTTTTGTTTGTAATTTTTTTTCTACTCTGACATCCTTCCTTCTATAAAAAGAAAACCTTTCCATTTATTCTCATGTTTTTGCTTCTGTGATATTCAAGTTATTTTCTTTACTTCAATTCTCTTGTACTAAACTTGCTGGCAGTTTTTTGGGTTGCAGGCCAGATTTTGGGAGGCTGTGTATATGTGTATATATCAGTAAATGCTGCTGATTCAGTAGATAGAAAACTTGGACCTTACTTTACTTTACACAGGTGCAACCCTAAAAAGGATACCTGTTAAATGGGTCAAACTGACTCTTTGTACCGCTATGGATTTATTGCCCATGCCACTCCTGAGTTTTTTAGTATTAGAGACCACTTAGAAAGCACATGCGTATTTTTTTTTTTTACAAATGCATTTTAATTAATAAAAATAGCTTACTTCTTGGTTGATAGCGAGACAACCAACAACAGTCTATTTTCATCAAAGGGGTGGGAGGTAGACAAACAGTTTTTTGCTGCAAAAATGGGGTTGCCATTAAAATTCACCTGTATTGAATTCTCATCTCGGCTCCTAACGATTACCTATGTTGTGGGTGTTTAGGGCGGGTGTTCGCATGGCTTGCGTTTCTTGCTTTTGGATATAACACTCATTAGGATCCAGGAAGAAGAAGGTCCAGGCTTTGTTTAGTAGAAGTACTATAGTTTACTGGCATAGACTAAGCAATCACTATTAATATTACAGAAAAGGCAAACAGAGAGCTGAAACAAAGCAAGATCATAGGCGTTGGCCTCACTGATATGAAATATATGATATTTGTTTGAGAACAAACAAAACTAGAACAGAGGGAGGAATCTGCGTTTACATTTCTGTTGTGGGTGTTGGTTTTGATATTGGCTTTGGAAAAATGAATTGCTGTGGTTGAGACTTCAGTGCCGCAGAGCAGTGCTGCAGAATGCATGAGGTATAATTAGCTTTTTTATGACTTTACTCTATTCAAAATGTGAGTAGCCAATGTTTTCATCAATGGTGAAATGAAATGTCTGTATTTCATTGTCCGTATTTCATGAGGCGCATATGAGGGGCGGTGAAACATCAAGATACATTTATTGTATGGGCTCCTCTTGATTTCTACAAGATTTGTTTATGAAGTGGGAGTGTATTGAAGATTCGTATAACGGTCAATTAGTCCAGGTGGGTATTTGGAACCATATATATATATATATATATATATATAATATATATATATATAGGAACATAATAATGTACAAATGTTTCAGTGTGTGGGAACAGTGCTGAGGTATTTTGTCAGTATTTGAAATAAAATTTTACATTCATTTTAGCTGTTTGATTTTTAGTATTGTTTAAATTCAATGTAATTAAATTTGTATAGCAAAATGTATTCTCGTTTTAATTAAATTTGTAGTGTGATGTTTCATTGTAGTTACAATATTTTATATTTTATTTCCTTTTAAACATTTTCATTGAATGTCATATTCCAGATGTGACATGATTATAAACAGAGTTTAATTTGATATAAGACGCTATAAAGAACTTGGTCCTGGGGTGTGTTTATAAATAGTTTTAATTAGGTATGTCTAATTAAATTTTGTGATAGGTTAATAGACTACATTTCTAAGTTAGTATGTCCTCACGGTCAGGACCGCAGATATGGATCTTAACTGTGAATAACTTTGGCTCTGCAGACAGCACTTGCTAATTTACTGCAGAATGTAGGTTATCCAGTATTACCACAGGTTTCAGGTTTTATGACAACTAGTAAACTTGAAGAACTCGCTACTTGTCACTAGAGGGAGGTAGCACACGCTGGCGGCGACGGTCCTAGTATTGTACTGTTGTAGCAATTCTCAAATACCCTAAATTCAACTCGTCTGGATTTGGTTTGTAAAAGTGAGAATTCTTTAAAATATATATATATATATTTTTTTTTTTTTAACTAGTCCAATCAACGATTGAGTTTGATGAGAAAAATCTTTAAATAATCATAACAGCCAATCCTATCGTTTTTACTTCAAGGTTCATCACACGATTTGAAACTACATTTTAAAAGTGAGCCTAACTTGCCCATATTTTTGTTAACTTTCGCACATTGTGTCAGGGTACAAAACCTAGTTTTTTTATATTCTCCGGACCAAAAAAAAAATCCTATTAGTGATGGAGGTTTGAATGTTATTTTTAAGAATGTTCTTTTTATTTATTTTCTATGTTCTTTTCTGTTTATTTACATGTTTTTTCTAATTACTGTCATAATTGTTATAGACCATAATACAGGCATTTTGGATAAGTCTAACAGGTTTTATCCCGGTGAATTTTTTTCGGGTTACAGTAATCGTATATTACATTCTTCAGCTATTTAAAATATTTCACAGCAGTTTCATGGTTAGTGGCCATTTTGGATTCAGCTAAATAATAATAAAACTATTTATTACAGCGAAAAATAATAATAATAATAATGTATAGTCTTCTATGATACTGCGTTAGAAACTATAAGAAAAAAATTGAAACCGCTAGAAATGTTATTACAATAAAGGAGGAAATGATTTCGGAAGTACATTCCAGACAAACCAAATAAGGTATACACCAACGCATAAAATCCCTCCCCTAACCTACGACATACCGTATAAATACTATTTAAATCAACAACAACTTCCGATCTTTCAAGCAGGATATCAAGAAGCTAATATCAATGGGAGCATACAGCAGGCACAAAAAAATAACTAACGGTTATTTTTTTAAATATATTTTATAGTTATATATCTGTGCACGTTTAGCTTTTCGTTCGCATAAATATTTTTTTTAAACGAGTTTCTTGCCAATGAAACGCGTCACCGCTAGTGTGGTCAGCATGTGGTGTTCCGATGTTCAAAATGGAGTTGCTGAGCACGGCCTTCGGCACTGTCTCGTTTCAGCCACTGGGGCTGCAGATATCCACTGCATTGCGTCGTCCAAACTAAATTCGAAGGACAGAGTGGATATAGGGCTAGAGGAGGTGGGAAATTGCTGCTGTGCCACAAACTCGATGAGAAATGGACTGAAAGGTGGTGTATTGGAGAATCGATATCCGGAAAGCAACAGCGAGGACGGATCTGTACCATCTTCCCCTAGCGAAACGTCATCGGACTGTGGGAAAATGTGTGAATTCCCTGAAAGGGAAGTACTGCAGCAGAACACGCAGGAACTCATCGAATCGTTTTTACGAACACATGCGGGGATGCCCCAGAGTTGCCGCAGCCGAAATAAGGCTCTACCCACAATGAAAAGGGTGGTGGAGAATTTAATCGAAAAGCACAAAATTGCATACAACGGTAAATTGATTTTTTTTAAAAATGTATTTAATGTCGATTTATTAGTTACCTTGGTATTAAGGAAGATTTAGGTGTAAGCTGATTTCCCCTGGGTTAACTTTGCCCACTGTTCTACCACGAGTATCTCGCATTGGAGGGGAAAAAACGAAATGACTCAAGTTTCCTCAAGAACTGGGAGGAACCAGTTAATTCTTGTGTTTACTAGTTTTCTCTGCTACGCCACAAATGCTTGGGAAGAAAACTGCTTGCTCTCTGTTATTGTAGATTGGCCAATTTTATTCAATTTAAAAGGAAATGCTTGTACGTATTTGTGAATTTGAATTATGCATTTAATAATTTGAGTGATGCTGTGTGAATTTTAAATATTTTAATCCTGACCATTACACCACTACTTTCGTCTATGTTCTACCAGGGAAAAACTAAAATTTTAAATGAAATATTACGGATGTTGAAAAGAAAGTGGTCGTGTGAATTGGAAGCCTTTTTTTCTGTAGGCCAGATGCTTATTTACGTTGAAAAGTCGATTGGGTAAACGCATCCGAGTGGCAGGTTTAGTCTCCATTAGAATTTGTGAACTGTTCTGACGTGAATCAGTATTGAAATACTGATATCTTAAGTTCTAATGCAGGTTTGCCACTATGCAGATAACTCTTTGCTTACGTATGTCGGCCAAGGAATGTTACGTATGTCTGAAGGACAGAACGTGTTTTTGATAACCAAGTTAGCTGTTTCTTCAGCATCAAGTTACATTCTTGGAATTTGCTAATGTCCTCTTCACGAATTCTACAGCAAAACATCAATCCTGAAAAAAACAAAAAAGTTGTTTCGAAGGAGGTAGTGAAACGTATCAATCTCTGCATGGTGGTAGGGAAAACGCCAAAAACCCTTAGGTCTCAAGCTTGTGCTTGGCATGGGGTGTTAATCCATCCATTGCTGAATGCATCTGTGGAACATGATTGTCATTTACCCAAACCGATCTGGGTGACTTGGCCTAGGGGCAATGTGTTTACTTGCTTCCTTAAAATTCCCATCATCAACAAGATGTTTTAGGTGCAGTGTTTTAAAAGTCAGACTTTCACTTTCTTTTCATCGTTTTAGAAGTAGAAATGTTTGTTTTAAGAATGCTTTCTCCGAAATGAAGAGCTGCTTTGAGTTCCACTAATTTGCTTTATCAGCACCAGTCAAGAAGGGATGGGGGGAGGGGGACAGTTCCCTTGATTCAAGCTTATGCTAGAGGTCCTCCTGCCAACCACCCCCGGCTCATGTTATTTCTTTGAAGTTCAAGGGTATTTTGCATGCGTTATTTAACCAGCATTTGGCAATGTTGCAATCCATTTGCATTTCTTCTTTTCTACTTTGGCAATAACGCTGCATTTCATTTTTTTTGTGGGAATGGCCTTTCCGCTAGTGCCATTTCCCAGTCTGAGCTCTCAAATTTGTTGTTGCAGCCGAGCAAAGGTCTTAAGTAAAGATTTGGCTCTTGTTGGTACATGACTGTTTTGCTAAAATTTAATTCATTAACTCCCACATAATTTAACCAGCGACATCTAAAACTTCGATGTGGTCCTCCCCCCAGACCTAGATTAGTCAGTCCTGTTTAAATAATAAATTCTTAAGCTGTACTGGAACATTCACATTGCCCATAGGATGAATCTTTATTTAAAAAACTTTTTCATTTCTATCTCGTAGGTATGATTTCGAAACTGAGCGTGGATCTACAAGAGGATGACATGAGCTTCATTAAAGTTGTGGCTAAGAACATGTTCAGCGACGGGACAACCAACTGGGGACGAATCGCTAGTCTGGTGGCATTTGGCGCCGTGGTGTGCAAGCACCTGAAGGAGACGGGCCGAGATCACTGTATTGGGGCAGTGGGGTATGAGATCTCCTCCTACCTCCTCTCTGAGCAGCGGGACTGGCTTCTCAATAACAAAACCTGGGTAGGTCCAGCAATCTGCGTTTCATACCTTTTAGCCTTAATGCCTTTTTTAATTTATATGGGACATGATAAAGTATTCAGTCTAGTTGCACTCATCTGTACTTAATTGTTAACTGGTGTTAATTTGGTCGGTGTGAATACTGCAATTGCAAGGTAAATATTGAGACCATTAAGATTTATTTTCACTGCTGCCTGATTGACAGGGAACATTTTTCTTAAATTAAAAATGCATTGTATTATGATAATGTTAAGTACTACATCTGTTTATCAATTGCCTGAGGTAGTCATTTGTAAGTCCATGCCACTTTTTAAAGGTTCTAACTTGTTTTTTTTCTTTAGGATGGGTTTGTAGAATTCTTTCATGAGGACAACTCTGAGTCTGCAGTGAGGAATGCTCTTGTGGCATTTGCAAGTGTGGCGGGGATAGGGGCTGGACTTGCGTTTCTGATCAGGTGAATCCATTGGATGATGAATTCTGACACTTGGGTGGACAAACCGATGAATTGCTGTGACACCAAACTGAGTTTCCAGGTTACTGTGCTATGAGGGCGAAGAACGGAGAATCGTACTGGGAAGACTGCAGTGTGAGCTTTCAGTTTGCGATTGAAGATGCTGATATTGTGTCAGGTTCTCACTACAGATTATCAGAGGCTAGGAGTTCTTTGTTTTTTCTTCTGCCACTTTTTGGCCTTATTTCGCACTTGCAGAATGAATGTATCAGCTGGTCAGCCAGTATTGATGGACTCTTGAGTGCCGACTCACTCCGTTTGTGCTTCTGCCCTTTGGCCTGTACTGCAGAGGACCACTTAGGTTAAGAACCTGAGATCCAAGTTTTAAACATTGTTTGAAGCAGTTCGTGGGTGAAATTTATTTTATTTTTATTTTTATTTAACGCAACAAATGTATTTTTGTATTAAATTTTATTTTCAAGTATTGTCTATGCTTCAGTTATTGGATCAGTTGTATTATTCTGCACCATGAGTAAAACCCCAGCAAACTCATTCTACATTGACAGTTCTTCCTTATCTAAAGATTTCTGTTGGCTTTTTTCCAATATGATTCCAAAAATGCATTCAACATTAACATTTTTCTAGATAAATGTATTAATTGAAATTGCGCAGATTAAGGTGTTCATATCTTTGACATATTGGTGAATGTCGTGCATTAATAGAACTGATGCGCTATTGTGAAATGCCTAACTGGCAACCAACGGGAAGACGCTTGAGCTAGTTTTAAATTGGAGTTTCCCAGTCTTGTTCGTTGCTGTCATTTGCTCCTCAATGTTATGAGTTTTTTTTCTTTTTTCTTTTTCGCCTGAGACTCAGTAATACCAGTTACAATTATGGTAGAAAAAGCACAATAAAACAGGAAATGGACAAATAAACATTGTTGAGCTCTGTTCAGCTGGATGGGTTAATTGACCTAAATGCAAGTTTCTTCAGTGGTGCTGACCTCTTGTCCGTGAACGCTGTTAACCTAGAAGCTATCAATCATTTGCAATGGTCAGATGACAGATTTAATTAGAATGTCATTCCCAGTGAGGAACTGGAATAGTGGATAAAGGTAACCACTCATGCCAGGCAAGTAAGTTATTTAAACTAAGCACTTGCTGGAGCTTTGTGCATATTTTAAAAACATGATTAAAATAACTTTTTGCTTTATCGAAGGTAGCATGCAACCAAATCCTATCTGGCTATCTTGCTCTGTTCCGGCATATTAATGACACATAGCAGTCAAATGTATTTAGTGATATGCTTACTTTTGTAAGTGAAACAATAGAAGTAGACTACCATTCTCAATATCGGTGTGCTTAATGGCAAGGTGAATAACACCCAGTCCACAGACAACTTCCACAATACCATTTTTTTCAGCTTTGAACTCTGCTGAATTTTTACCTGCATGCAAATCTATGATTAGATTCTTTCTCATAACCCATGCCACTCAAATATGCAAAGAAGCTACATGGCCATTTCTGGTCCTCTTTAACCACAATTAACATGAAGTTACATATATATTTTAATTTAGCCCAGCCACACGTCGTTTATTTGTGTCACATTCTAGTTATTTCCTCGAAAACGTAAAGCCGTTGACAATCACACCTCCGTTAACTGCTTTTTCAGCTCGCTACCACAAATGGCGTCATAGGTTAACTTGATTGCGAAGGCAAACTTCGTTTGACTGTTAACGACGAGCATTTTAAAAATTGTAAATATTGAGGGTATGGCCACAAGCAAAACGCGTATGTTCATATGCAAAATCACTATTGTACTCTTGGCAACTGAAAACGGCATTTGTGGCTTTTTTGTTATACGGTTATTATGTATAATAAGAATCGTATCTACATATTTCTCGTGATGCGCTTTTGTTAACCAAAAAAATCACGTGCTGCACGTACTCTCCAGCAACACGCACCCGGAAACTCAAGCTCGTCAAGCACAACTATCACGTACTGCAAGTAGCCCGTGGTTCTCTCCCTCCACTGCTGAGTCAAGACTAGCCTGGAATGTGGAAGCCAATTACAAACGACTCGTCTCGTTAGTACCCTAAGTACGTGTTCTTTTAAACATATGGATAGCATATATAACCCTAAATATAAATAATTTTTAGGGTTGTTTCGGAGATTGAGGGAGACAGTGAGACCAAATATGGAAACGTAGACATTAGCATATCTAACAGATAATGAGAATAAATCTTCAAAACTATTATTATTATTTTTCTCCCTGTGGTTTATTTACATGTGATTTTGATATAAACAAATGCAAATTTGTAAGTACCTTTTCCAGTACTGCGGTGTGCATTAAACAGGCAATAACTGGCCTAGCTGTTGTGTTGAGGGAGGAAACCAAAAACAAAACAGTTAGGGAGTCTCATCCTTAAATAAAAACAGATATCCTGCGTCAACAGTGTAAATAATTTCTGAGCTGATAAAACAGAATGAGACACCCATGCCAAATTTAATCACTCTTATAAATTGAATGCACTTATCCTGTTTAAACAAGGGGACTGTCTACTCTGACTCTACTCTGCTTTGACTGATTCTCTCAGCTTCAACTGCTGTATCCTTTATTGTCATTCTCCCTCACCTATCTCACCTTCATGACAACTCTGCAGAAAGGTTTTCTATTTCCACACCGTTTACTATCAGCTGCCTCTCAATGTCCTTTATTTATCTATCTATCCATCTATCTATTTGTTTATTTATCCATTTTCTCACTGTGAACTCAATAGGAAAAGTAACTGACCTTGCAGCCAGGAATTTTGCCTCGCTAATCATCTAATGAATTTTATGGCCATGTGCTATCACATTGACAGTGGTTTAGCATTGATGTTAAAAAAAAGTATCCACTGTTATTTTTCATAGTCATGTAACCTTCAGATGTACATACTTTTTATAGCAGCATGTAATGAAAATCTTGATTCTATGGTGCACATTAATCCTCTGCAAATTATGTAAGATACTGTAATTAGCTCTTGCATTTTATGTAGAGGAGCAGAATTTAAACCCATTGGTATTTTTGGCATTAACAAATCACAGGCTAATATGTATTGGGTGCCTGAAGTTACAGCCAGGGTACCTTCACAGGATAATAAGGTTGACCATCAACCCAAGTGATTTTCTACCTACATTCACTAGTTGGGTGTACATTTGCATTTATACTTAGTAAAGTGGTAACGTGATGGGGGCTTTATTATGAGCAACATTTTATTGTACCCAATGCAAATCTGAGCAGATTACAAGCTCTGAAACAGCAAACCTGCATCCGACGACTTAGGGTTTGAGAGACAAAGTCCCGGAAATGTCACAATGCTCTTTACCGTACCTGTGACCAGTTGTGTTAAGAAAAGGTCATCCTCAATTATTTGGAAAAATAAGCTTTCCCCTCAAGCTGTGGGGGGAGATCCCCGGAGATTGGAAAACTCAGCAGTAGGAAATGTGGACCCAGAATGTCAAATCACACGTTGATGTGGACAATTATGGAAATATATACAGAGCTTTCATTGTTTTATATGTACTGATAGCTAGGAAAGGGGAAGTTGAAGCAATTACAGTTGATCATTATGCCATGGCATCATGCAACCTTTACAGATCATTAATATCTGATTTCAACCACTTGACACCCATTTTCCATTTTAGTTTTGATCTACTCTAAAAACTGATTGTTTGATCATGATTGTCTCAATTTTCCAGATATTTAAAAGTACATAGTTTCCTTTTTAGTCTCATATTTTTATTATATCTTTTATGGCATGTTTTAACACATGATTTTATGTCAAACAAGTTAAACGTAAAAACGTGTATGTATGGATTGGGTTTGGACATATTTTCACGACTATTATATAATGCAATGAAAGAATTCTCCCAGGGGGTCGGGTAGCAGCAGGCTATGGATGGACCACAACTACATCAGTCCTATTATTTACTATCAGAAGGCTTTAGGATCCCCCGTATACCAGGTGAATACCTGCTATGCTCTGCTCTGAGCCCTGGTTGGTTTCTTCACAGCCATTTCTGCGTGGATCCGCCCTGTGTCTCTGGTTACTGCAGAAACACAGAGAGCTGTCATGTAATGTAATGTTTCTCAATGGTTATTCTGAACATCAGCCCTTTCTCTTTCTAACCCACTGCTGTGGTATTATCCGATGCTCATTACAGTAGTGTGTCAGGCTGCACTAGGGAATGAGATTCGGGTGAACAGTGAGAAGACTGAAAAATAAGCAGGGTAAAAAAAAGTTACAACGTGTTACTATATACGTGTTATATAAATTATAAAGTACATCATATTCAATTTCAATGAAAGGTAAAATAAAATGTAGTGTAGGTTGTCTTAAAACAGGTTGTACAGTGCTCCACAGCTACCTGTGAAGGCGGTGTTTACCCTTGTTAAGATGATGAGACTCCCCGAACAGAGATAATCCCACCCACCCTACTTTTCCTAGCGAAACAATGTGTGTCTTTGTAGAGTCCGCTGTTGTACACCCTGTTCCACTGTTTTGTATTCTTTAAAATTCACAGTGCCACTGTGGTGTGATCTATTTATGTCCATCCTGTCTCTTGTAATGAGTAAAAAGAGCTGAGGCTTGGGACTGTTCCCGAAACAGTACACAAGAGCTCTATTTAGAACCTGCAGCCCACTTCCAACTTTGATAATAGATTCTGTAATGTTTATTGCATACACTCCCACAGTTCCAGTGTTTTTCCAGAGTGTAACAGCCACCACAAACTGGTATTTTATTAGTTAAGCACTTCTGGTATAAGTCATTATACAAAATCAAAATTTACATGGCTCTTTACCTCTGTAAATATGTTATCTTACCTCACATTTTATTTGACGTGGGTCTATTTTCTGCTCACACAGTAAAATTTTGCCCGTTTTCTTTCAGAAAATAAACATGCATTTGCAACAAATCAACTTTTATGCTTAATGTGCTAGAACAACTATCTTAGAGGATTAGTTGCCTTCAAGGTGCATTCTCTAACTTCGCAGCCTGCCCTAGCAACAGCCGGCCCCTTCTGCTTTAAAAGGCAACAAAAACAAAGTTTCTCAGAAGTCAGCTGACTCAAACTTTCGTCACCATGAAGAGGAGGGGGAGAATAACTCAAGGGTTTGGTTACCAATCGTATTGGCTGTTGATCCACGAGAGTTAGTAATTTGGTAACTTAATTTAGATTTTTTTAAAGTACGTTTATGCATGTATATTACAAAAAATGGAATTGATTTGTGTTTTCTTTTCATTTAGAAACGGCAATTGTAGTAATGGTCGTTACTACTGTACAAATTATGTCATCACACTTGCGAAAGAGGTGGTAGTTGTCTCCTCCAATCCTGGAGGTGTACAGTACACGGTACGCAAAAGGGGTCCTGCGGCTTTCGACGTCACTGCCTGCAAAGGCACCCTCGAAGCTGATAGGAAACGCTGCATTGTGTGCGACGAGCCGAGAGAAGCCCTGCCAATTTCCATCCACACCAGCAGGGTCTTAATGGCAAATCACGTGGGCTGGGTCGAAATGGGTTCCAATTCATAGGGCTCATTCTGCGCGTTTTGAGGTGTTTACGTAAAGGAAAATTCAGCACTTGGTAATAATTTAATAGTTGTACACATTATCACATTGTTTCGATTAATCCACATCCCTTGATTTGGTTATGTCCTCATCTCCTGTGTGTTTAGGCTAATTGATGTAATTAGCATCTACAAGTCTATTAATACAACTTAGGTTTTATATAACATTTTGTGTGTCTAATATTATTATATACACGGAGGATGTGAAACTTTTAATATATTGTATTTAATTCTTTCCGAGATTTTTTTGATTTTTGCACACCAAAATCCGAACTAAGACTAGGGCTTTTGAATGTTCTACGGTTCTACGGAGTTTGTAAAATTAAAGCATTTGATCTGCTCTAAAGTACTGCTGATGTGTAATTATTCCCTCCGTCTACTACAGGCGTCGAAATAAAAAAAAAAGGTTACCTATTCTTCAGCAAGACTGGAGGAAGAATGTTCCCACAGTCAAATATATCATGACTGGAGAGCTATTGCGACAGAAATGTGAGTCATTACTTGTGAACTGAGTTTCTGTGGTGTGTTTGTTTGTTTGTGTTGGCCACCTAGCTACAAGTCTAGTCTTGTTTGCTAGAATGTGCATTGTTATGTGCCATTTTGGTCTGAAAAAACCATTAAAGTGTGACGGTCAAATGAATGACTGTTTTATAGGTGTGATACAGTCAGTATGGCCAGGCAGTGTTTCAATGTGGTCTTGTAAGGTCTGGAATGTAACTTTAGGGTTAGGGTTTTACCCCTAGGGTCTCCTATTTGTAGTGTGAAGAATGTGGAAAACCGTACAATGAAATATAATAGGATTTTCACCTAAAAGTACAATCCTTACGATAGAGGCAGGATAAGATTAACATTCTGAAGGAGAATCACAGCCAACTGATATTTTGCCTGTGAATTTTGGCGATTTGGTCTCGATTTGGTCTTTTTTTGAGGAACGCATTGTTGCGGTGTATTGTTCCACACTCGTCATGTCATTTGTTGCGTGCGTGGAGCAATGCAATGTAATCAGCAGCGGGGACAAGAGTCGCCCAGCTTATCCCGATATCTGAGCCTGATTTAAAAACGATGCAGGTCTTCCTTTAGCAACAGTGGTCTGAGACTGACTAAATAATTATGCATTGTCTGTGTCTAGGCACAAAGTGTCACCTATTTTCAGCGTTGTTTGTAAATTGTTGGTGCATTTCAATCACTGATTCAGTCCTTATAATTAGTTAGCTTGCAGTATATACTTTAAATTGATTTTGTTTGCTTGGCTTTAAACTTAAGCCGGTGGAACCTCTTATTCTCCGGTTTGTTGTCTCGCGCCGATAGTTGGGGGATTAAAGCCCAGATAAAATAAATTCTTGTTTTGGTAAAATAATAAATAAAATTTTTTTTTTTTTTAATTGTTTTTCGTAAAATAAAGGGTAAAGTAGCCCTTGCTGGCAATATGCTTTACTTTTTAGCCCTTGCTTTGCAACAGCTCTCCTGGTTGTTTAAAGAGGAATTTTAAAATGTAATAACGGATTATCTTAAATGCACTGGTTATGAATATATTTTAGTATTTCTATTTAATCAGATATAGTTAATCTATTTTTAGATTGGGAAACTGACGTTCATTCTACAGTACTGGGCCCAATGAAAAGATTTTCTTTCAGAGGACAGTGAAAGTCCATGAGTGATTCTGCCGTTACACCAAGTCACACGTTATACTATTGAGGATCCAGAGAGAACCACATAAGTGGGCTCTCTGCATTGGCCTTCATAAGATTCAAGCCAACATCGGAGCCGTAGCTGGGGAGTACAGGTTAAGGCTAAGGAGAGCGGGTTTGAGTTTGTTAAACAAGTATGTGCTGAATGGTTAAGCTCAGCGACAGCTGTGGCAGTGAATGGAGTCTATAGGTGAAGAGAAAAATGGACTTGTGCCTGGATTTGGCCAGTGGTGAGAAACTGCACTGGAAAGAACGTAATGCTGACCCTAACCCTAAACCTGGGCAGAATGATGGTTTCCGGGGAGATGATGACTTAGTGGACAGCTGAAGAGGTACAGCGTGATTGACATGTAATGGTTAGGGCTAAACTTTGTCAGAAAGTGTATTCATGCCTCATTTGCAAGCGTTATTTAATAACTGGTATTTCAACTGCATTGTTACTGGAAACAAACTCTTAAATCCTTGACCAGGAAAGGTGAGTTCTCTATGTGGCTTATCTTATAAAAGTTAGGCATGTGTGGTATAAGCATAAAAAGTGACCAGTGAACAACCTTCTAGCTAACAACCTGATAATCTAGATCACGCTTCTCAGTCAGCCAGTAGGAAACCTTCCTTTTTGTTTGATTATACTTTATCACATGAGTTTATTGAAGGACGATATAAGGTTGGTTTGAAGAGAGTTGGCAACCAATGGCTGCTAAACACATTCTTTAAAAAAATCATGAATGGTCCCCTTGCCTCAAGTTTGTTGTTAACATGTATAGAATTTACTGAGTTTCAGCTTTTCTGTTCGTTGGATTTTTCCTGTTATTTTGGGAAGAATTCCCATACTCATTTAATCTTTGTTGGGAAAATGGGAAAATGAATCCAAATACATATAGACAGTACTAAAAACTTTTTAAATAATAAAAAAAAAAACCCATCAAATGACCAGCTTTCATTGTTGTTTACTGGGGATGGGAATTAATAGCAAGAGATCTACATGGTTCATTTGCTTTTGAGTAAATTGCCTGAAAAAACAAAAGTATCTGGCCAAACAAACAACAAACAATGATTTATGGATATCCATTTCTGTGCATCATGGTTCCTGTGTATTTTATTATCACATGAAGTTAAAAGCAAAAGCATACTTAATGAGAGAATGTAAACAGTCTATAAACATCTAATCTAATCTGGGAAATGGGTGTTGGTTTGATATCATATATATATATGTTTTTCATTTTAATCTTTCTTATTAAAATCAAGGCAAGTGCAGGCCTTTGGCCATGATTAACTCAAAGATTACTTTTGTCTTCTGTGCTTTGTGGCAAAGTACAGCTTTTTTCCAGAAGTCTTTGCAGCAGATTTTGTCTCAATTCTAAGGTTACAGCTATTTCGTAGTAATCATTGATTGGGACTGGATCTAAGGACAGGGGTAACTATTCTCTGATAATTTACCGTACCGTGATGTTAAGCTTAGTAATACTTAACTACATCTCTTTTGAGCCATTAAATTATCCCATTTATATTCTCTCCAATGAGAAAAACTTACCAGGTACCAAGGTAACCTGGCAGGGGTAGAGTGGCAGCAAAATCAGCCTGGGAATTAGCTTCAAGCGTCCCCAATTTCCCACACCAAATTCTAACTGACACCTGTTTCTAAATATTAATGTTGAGGTTGGGGGGAAAAAAGACCCACAGAAGACCGGCCCAAAGTGAAAATCCCTGAACTTCCCAGTGGCCAGTCCACGCCTGGTACCTGGCAGTTATTTGACAGCTTTGTGAAACCTTGAGGTTTGAACCAAACAAACTTGAATTTTCACTTCACCCATTGTTATATGGAACATCAAATATATGTTTTTTTAAAACGGTTTTCTAGTTCATTGAAAGAGGTTGAAATTTCAGAGCAAACAAAAGTTTGACTTCTCTCAGCTCCTCGCAAATCAGCATCTGCTGCCGCCAGCAGTATGTCGAGTTTTGGAATCTCACGTGTGTATGTGTGGGGAATCGAAACCAACGTTTTAAGCAGTTATTTCACATCATTGATGGTTTCCTTTGCGATCAGGTTCCTTGACTTGTCTTTGCATTCCAGAAATTAAAATCACGGTTCGGTTGGGGGGTTTTAATGCTGATGTTCATTGATCCAAAATCTAAGCGTGAGGAAAAACTAGATGAAAATGAATCGATCTGTTCTGTTATTAACTCGTGCTGCCTTACCTGCTCTGCTGGCTTTTATTAAAGGTCATGCCTTATGAATCAAAAAAAAAAAAAACTGCTCTGCTGGCTTTTATTAAAGGTCATGCCTCATGAAACTACTTTCATGCTTATAAACACAGTGCTGCCACCCACTCAAGTTCCTGCCTTTCTTCCTCCATATATACACACATAATCTGCCAGGGGATTATACCCAGGTGGTTGGTGTACCTAACAACTGACTGCTTCTTTTGTAGAGTTGATTTATTCTCATCCCTTGCCAGAAGCTCCTTGTCTCAGTGCCTTTTTGATGTGTTTGTATATATATATTGGCTTAGACTTGATTGTCTGACTGTGTTTGTAATTAAAGTTAAATTAAGTCATTTATATCTGAAATTGATATCCTTCAGGGCTGATGAATCTGGAACTGAACACTTTGGTCGACATTTTTCTACTTTAAGTGTAAGGTCTCTGTCTCCTCTTACGCAAGTGTTTAACTTTCCCCCCCATCCAGACAAGCATGTTTGATGTGCTTAAACGATGAACCAATATTCCTGAGCCTGTCAGTCCGTTGCTCATTAGGATGACATCAGCTTCTAAATTCCTTCTGGCATGTGATTAAAGAGGTTCACAAGAACAGACCTGTTCTTGATGAGATAAAAATTTTACCCAACTGTTATGGTTTTGTTTTTTGACCTCTTAAAAACAGTGGTGTCCCCAGAGTTTCATCTGGATATAGATAGTGATACTTCAGGTGTTTGCTACAGTGATGAGCAGTGGGCGGGCATGTTTTTTGATGATTTGTTAATTTTGCTTTGGGACGCCAAAAATGGCCAGAGTGCAATGCCAAAATAAAAATATGCCCCGAGCACCAACTGAAGTAACGAAGATAACCGGGAAACTGTCCGTAAAAATATCCTTTCCTGCTCCGTATATGGTTGGTTTCAACTTTCAACATCCTTGGTTCCTCAAAAAAGGTCAATGAACCTCAGAACCTCTTGCTAGGTAAGATCTATGGGGAGTAGTCGAGGGGATTTGAGGAAATCAGTCTCTTTTTGCAGTGTGAGTTAAATAGGTTAAATAGGTGAAAGCAGGTTAGTGGTGCAATCATAAACCCACAAGCTGGAATCCCTATTTTCCTTTTGTTTGTCACAGTTTGGCTGGCAGGGAGGACAATGAGGTAATGCTTTTCAGATTCTGAACACTATCCCAGTGATTTCTCAGTAACAAGAGCTGGGTGGCTTTTGAAGCTCTGCTGTGGGAAAATAAACAGTCACACGGTCTCCAAGCGGGAGACAGGAGACGTACTCAGATCCACTCAAATGTGCAGCGATGCTACATTTGCATAGGTCGTTGGAAAGTAGACTTGTACACATTCAAAACGTTGAATGTTTCTGTTCTTTGCGGCCACATCCGCATGTGGAAAAACAGAAAAGGGCAAAAAGGACTAATTATATCTATAAAGTTCAGCATGGATAATTTTGGAAAGTTTGGACAATTTTGGACATGTAATGTCCTGGTGCTCTATTACAAATGTAATCTCTTTTCCAATCAACGTATTTTTTTTGTGATGGTAAAGAGCACAAAAAGCTGACTTTAAGTCAAGAGAGAAATATTTGAATTATGACCTGAAAAAACAATACAGATATATGCTCTATTGTTCAGTGAAATAACCTTAATACAATAAACACATACAAATATTTGGATGGAATTTTGGTCTGCAAACATTTCAATGAAAAAGCCATTCATTCAATCTAATCTGTCGTTGAAATCTACCCTTTTCAATTGGCTGCACCCAGAGGTGTTGTGTGTTAGGACCAAAACTATGTGATCTATAATGTTCACTGCTTAGTGGGAAGCCGTGCTAAGGCTATAAGTAACCGCGTTTTTGGTAGTCATTTCAATCAATCATTACAATTACAGGTGAGTTGCACAGCCTTCTAGAGTCTCAGGAGCACAACTGCTGTGTCCCAACCCCAAGCCCAGACTACTGAAGTAGCCATCCCCCTGGCTACTTCATTAGTCCGGGCTTAGGAGGATAGTTACCAGGCACCAGCCTTGGATGCTCTTGGAACTTGCGGGATCGTAAGAAGTTATATCGTAAGTTTTTATGGGTTTTAAGTTTTTATTTTTAATGTTTTTATGGTTAAGAAATAATAAAACAACCCGAATGTCCCGAAAAGATCACACTCTCGAAGATACAACTCCAGCATCCCCCCCTTTTGTGTCCCGAATCTCAGACAAGACGGCCTTGGTCAACTCGACCAGTCTCAGACATGCCATGCCTAGACAGAACTAAACTACGAATCTATAGGTTCGTTTGTGAGATACCACTTAAGCCTTCTCTGAACCAACACCGGTGTGATGTGATCATATTTCTTACGTCTAGTAAGGATCCTATCAGCTGCATTCTGAAATAATGGAGACTACTAACCAGGTTAATCTGGCTTGTCAGACTTTACTCAGTAAACCCTCCAAACCAAAAGTCTCCACTTGCGGAATCAGAGACAGGGTTGTTGCCTTCAAGCAGGGGTGCTGGCTCAGAGGGTTACACCGCATCTCTTTGAGAGCTCTGTGTTTAAAAATGGAATGTAAACCCTCCCTTTCCTGCCCGTGTGAATCACATCAACCTTTGCACTTGACGCCCTCCCAGAGCCGATCCCAACCAGAGGAAAAACACAGGGCTGGTGAGCACACTCAAACACGCATGCCCAAACTTCCGGACATGTTGTATCACCTCTCTACAGTGGGACGCAATTAGCTTTTTCCTTTAAAACATTTGTCTTTGAAGGAAAATTCTTATCATGCCTAGTTTTAGCCCTGCCCCTGCGTTCAAATTGTGAAATGAACATAATAACAATGTTTTTTTCTGATGGATTTGAATAGCTTTTAATCTAGTCATGTCACTCCTCAGACAGCTATGTGATTCTAAGACTTTGACATTCCTTGCTTGGGGCAGGAAGCAACCACAGTTTAGAATTTTTGTTTTAGACTTTTTGACTAAATCCTGTGCCCTAACCAATCAGATCATAGGGCTAATTACCCCCCCCCCCCCCATCACATTCTATAATCTAGTGACCGTGACTCTGTCCACTCACGAGTCATCCTGTAGTCATGCACTTTGTATCAGTTAACACACTGTTGAATGACAAAGGGTGTGGCATAGTTACACAATGTTACCAGTAAAGCTTTTCTTATGTCTGTCTTTTGTATTACAGTGACATGTTTTATTGAATTATTAAGACCCAACAATTAAAGAACCATTTCTGGTTCTGGTGACAAATTACCTCCACCCTTCCAGATTTAACCTACTATTTATTAGTTTTATTTATTAGAATGTTGCAAAGTCACCGGTATCTTGATTTTCTAGTTTAGTTTGAAGAGGCCCACAGTCCTGGACACAGTTTCTCCAGGTGAGAGAAGTAAGATTGCCAATCAAATTAATATAATTTAAGTTTTTAATGGTTTGATTGATTACTAGTGTCAGAAATGTTTTTGCTGGCTCCAAAGTCCCATATTCCATGAAATGGGCTCCAGACTTTTTTCCAGTTCGAATGGAGTTAAAAACACAATTTCTTATTTTCCTCTTCATAACCAATCCTGGGCCTCGAGTGGAATGAAAATGCCACTGACATTATGGTGCTCCGGGTAGGCGCGGACTGGCCGTTGGGAAGTTGTGTGGGCCGGTCTTTTTTCCCAACCCTGGCATTAATATATAGAAACGTGTGTTAGTTCGAATTTGGTGTGTGAAACTGGGGCCGCTTTACAGCAAATTCCTGGGCTGATTTTACTGCCAGTCCCCCCCTGGCTCCAGGGCCCGGGATTTGGGCCCCTGTTCTATAAATTCTATCAATACAATTGAGTTCGCTCTATTTTGATTCAAACTAGTATATATATTACGGTCAGCCACTGATATCTGCAGCTAAGTCTGTTCTGATTTAGTTTTATTTTGTGTGTATTCTTGTGTATGCGTGTGTGCGTGTGTGTGTG
>JAOVYW010052506.1:0-21715 GCA_025775045.1 Hiodon tergisus | reverse complement strand
TATCTGCAGCTAAGTCTGTTCTGATTTAGTTTTATTTTGTGTGTATTCTTGTGTATGCGTGTGTGCGTGTGTGTGTGGATCATGGCAGAATGTAGAACGTTAAATACGTTTAGTCAGAGCTGGGTCAAGTACACTCTGTACCAAAAACAGAGGGAGGAATTTGCATGACTTTGAAACATGACTTAACTTGCAAGGAAGGCTTACATAAGCAGGAGTGATCTTATAAAGTACAGTGTAAAGCTGAAATGACAGGGCCCCTCTGCCCTCCAGACAAAACAAAACCATCAAGTCTGGAGTGGGATTGCCTACGGCTCTGCTAAATAGAGGGATGGTCAAACTTTTCAATCACTAAACAGTATGTCCTGCTTACTGTACACGCCCGCCACTGCTGTCGCTGAGGAATGTTATGTTGCAAACAGAACTGACACTAGCTCACACTAGTTTAAAAAACCAAAAACAAAGGTCATTTTTGGCGTATTTTAATGTAGTTGCAAATGATTTTTTTTCGAGGTTTATATTTTATCAAGCTGTCATATTTTATCAAGTTTACTTCAATATATATCACAAATTCTGCATAATGTTGTTTGGTTTATATTTTGCTAAATATTGACCAACAAAATTATAAAAGAATGGTTGATTTTTATTAGTGATGTAGTTACTAACTCCCTGACTAAAATGTCGACAGCTAAACCTCCAGTGAAACAGCCGTGTTCTGGCAGGATTTGTATATACAGCATTATACATCGTGATGACAGAAAGTTTCGAAGACCAGGAATTGTGACAGCTTCTCTAGTTCTTTCCTCTCATGTTCCTTTCCCCTTACAATCTGTTCCAAGAATCACCCATAGAACACATTGCACACATTCCATCAGTGGTTTCTGTTCTTTTGAAATGGCTTCTCGGCCCAGCTTTCACAGACCTTGATGTAAATACTGTCCATTGTTGTTTGCTCATTCATTTAAATTCTCTGTAGCTGCTGCACCCACTTTCAGGGTTTTCTTTCTTTTCAGGCATTCCAATGCTTTTGATACGTCAGACGCGGACTGGCCATTGGGAAGTCTGGGAATTTTCATTACCGGCCATATAATCCGGCATTATATAGCCCATATACAGTCTGTATAATACAGATATTGAGTAGGTCATCTTAGCTGCAGTGACACATGCAAGTTTTTTAAAATGAATGATTCGTTGATCGAGAAACATGTGTCAGTTCGGATTTGGTGTATGAAAGTTGGGGCCACTTGACAGCAAATTCCCGGGTTTGATTTTTGTTGCCGGTCCGCCCCTGTCATACTTTATAATTGTTTTTTTACCTAGTCATCCATTTATTAACATTTCCCCCACTTTTTTTTTCTTTTCATTACTGCACCTTTGCATTTGCCCCCCTCTGTGTGGTGTGTGGTCATTTTAACATCCAACGTTCACAATCTCAGTGAAACTCTGTAGGAAGACAGAACACAGTGTTCTCCGTTCTCCTTCTTGTGTATTAATTTCAGTGGAGTTTCTGTGCAGAGTGGGCCCGGGTCATGTTACCTCACCAGCCTTGAAGAGCAGTAGTGGAAACTGATAGGAAAACAGTGCTTAAACTAAATCTTATTGCATGGTGATGTTTTGGTT
The DNA here is from genome assembly GCA_025775045.1 of Hiodon tergisus. Taxonomy (NCBI): domain Eukaryota; kingdom Metazoa; phylum Chordata; class Actinopteri; order Hiodontiformes; family Hiodontidae; genus Hiodon; species Hiodon tergisus. The sequence goes on along the minus strand of JAOVYW010052506.1, from coordinate 20,098 downwards.
CTGGAGGGTAGACGTAATACCTTAGACAGGCATTTTATAACCTAGTCTGATTCTGAAATTTGATGAAAATGAATGTTTCTTGTTATTTCAATGACTGAAAACTAGAAGCTTGTCCATTATGTAAACTGACAAATGGCCAATTATGGCATATTATAAACATTTTATTAGTAAAGCACCTTTAATTCACCCTTTCAGCAGCTCAAAGTCCATACTAGTCGAAAAATACAATAATTACAGATACAAGTCATACCAACAACAACAGTAATAACATGATACAAACAATAAAGATAAGCATGTATTTAAAAAGTAACAAATGTGTGTGATGTGTTTAAAGGCTCAGTGTCATGCTATGGGAGGGCTCCACAGCGTTAGTACGTTTAAGGCGTTGTTCTGTTTATAAAAACTCAGAAACAAGCTGCATCTGAGAAGAAGCAAGAAGAACAAGTCGAACCCACAGAATTACACCCAATTCAATGTGACAAAGGCCTATTGTATTTTTATTTGTGAATTGATACATCTTGCTGAATTTACTGAACTACATGAAGTCAGGAGTTTCTGCCTGCCTTCATCTAATATTTCAATAAGTGAATCCTAGTTAAAACAAGCTTAACACCAGCAGTTTGATTTTAATGCATACGATTAGAATGTAATGTATAATAGATCTTATTAATAGATCTTATAGAGCTGCACACAGGCACTGAAGGGAAGGGTGGTCCCCAAGGGGAAAGAGTGAATGTCTCACATCTCTTTGTCTATGTCTATCACTGCACAGAACCAAAATGAGTCACGTATTTGCTCTCTGGTGGCCTGCAAACAAATGAAAGCCCCCCCCCCCCTGAATTTCTTCAGATGTTTCATTGTCTTTCAGTTTCTGCGCTACTAAGTGAACAATAGAAGTTCATAATAAAAAATCATAATAAATGGTGGAGAGTCTTATATTCCTAATAATAATGCACCTCCTTGACATGCAACAATATAAAACAGTGTTAAACGGTGGTTTTGGTAAAAATAAATAAATAAACAAGGCCAAGACAAACACCGGGTGCAAACGCCTCATCTTGATAGACACAGCTGCTAGTTTCTCACTGTGTTGTTAGATGTTGACTGAATAAAACTGGGTCATGTGCCATGCTCAAGGGGTACTACACATTGCACTCAAAGAAAGTGACATCCAAATGTTTATGTTCATTCCCTTCTTTTAACTTGATGTTACCTTAAAGCTGTAAACTATTTATCATTAAGTAACATTTTATCTTTTAACTGAGGGTAAAATCAGAGGATTTAAATGAAAGCAAAACTTCATCTAACTCATTTTGCATGAGGTATTTGTGGCAGACAATACAAATATAGTCAGAAAAGCACAGAATCGCAGATTCTTGATTTACTATATAGGAGGAAAAATTATATATCTTAAATTGACAGCAGAGCTCACTAAATACGAAAATAAGAAATAAGAAAAAATGTCTTCTAGAAGATTTTGAAGTTCTGCCTGTGCTTACGACTCCACCTTGTGCCTAAACTAGAGAACATCACCCAGTTTTTTGAGTTAGGGATGAAATCTATATGCTATTGCCTGCCAAGAACAAAGAATAAGGCGATTTTGATTGGAAGAAATAATTAACCAGTAGAGAAAATAAGTGTTTATGAATATTGTAATAGAAGTCTCTTAAAATCGTAAAGCATTCCTGGTTTCACTACATGGAGTGTATGTTCTTTTCAGTTATTGCTTTATGTATACATTTTTATTTTTGTGTGTTATTGTAATTTATTATTTATTTTAATGAATTAATTAGCAATACTTAAGCTATAAAACCAGTGACCCACCCCAAACCTAATTTCCGAAAACCTCACCAAACAAATCCTCCTACCCCTCCTATGTCAAACAGAGTAATGGACTCTCAACTGTTTACTTTTAGCTCTTTCAATATTAGCTGTACTGATCATTTTATTTATATAACGTGATACTATAATGTTGAATTGACAGAGACAGTTAGAAAAAAATGTACGAGAACAGGGATAGATTGAAATTCTCAGATGTTCTCATGTTCCTGGGGGAATCAAAGAAACTGAAAACTCAGTGTCAAATTGGGAAAAAGTGGGAAATTATTTTCTGACCCCAGACGCAGTTAAGGAACTCCCGGAAAGAGTAGAATAAAACAAAATAGACGCTAAAACAGAATAAGAGAGTACTCAATGAAGAGCTCAGTGAGGAGCTGAATAGAGAGGTCAACAGCACCAGTATTTTGTGGAAAGATGGAGGGATACCCAGCAGCGTAGTTCATTGGTGATTCCTTTTGCCAGGAGCCCAGTGGAGATGACCCCTCTTTGGACTGACCACGGTATAACTCCCCCACACCAAGCAGAGCGGGTGGGGAAAAGATAAAATCTTAACCATTGCATGGACAACCTTGCACCCCACAAGGAACACAAACAGCAACTTTGGCATTTGAGAAGTAGTAACACACAATTATTAGTTCTCAAATTATTAGATACAAACACAGAGGTCCAAGGTTCATACAGTAGCAAAATACTTTGTAGCTTTCTGAACAGCCATAATGCTACTATAAAATGAAAATGTGCATATGAATTGCCCATCAGAAATAATCACTCCTATTTCGTCAGCACATTTTATAAATTTATACAAAAAGCAATTTAAAAAAAAATAATTTGCAAGCAACTCCAAGGGCATAACATAATTTGCCATCTTTGTTAATGCAGATATCTTTTATACCTAAATAAGCTTAAGGTCTCTTTTCACCTCCAGCCAAAGGGAAAACCATTGAGTGGACATTTAGGTTGGGGTAAAGTAGTATGAATTACAATAGCTAAGGCCCTCTTAAGAATACCAGGCAGCAGCTACACGCTCAGAATGAAATTTATAATAGCCTATGTAGAATTATGAAAAAATGGCTACTTCCAATGCTGGGTCTTGAAATGAAATAAGATTCCACTGAAGCAGACAGACAGACAAAGGGTGTTTAAAATGGCACCCTTACAGTCCTTCCTCCAGATAAAGACTTATAAAGAGAGATAAAGTGGGCCTGTGTCCACCCAAAATACCACCAGTTCTCCAGTAAGCTGGCAGGCACAGGAAAAATATGCATTTCTGGAGGCTGGGGTCAAAGTTTCTCTTGGTCCAGGACACCTGGTAACTCGCAACTGGGAGAGAGGGGAGCAGGCTGGTCCTCATCAGAGTCAAATTCCACATTCTCGTCCTTTATCCAGTTTCCACCATTGTCCTGCACCCACCCTGAGCTGAGAACAAAACGGAAGACGTGAAACGTATCGGAAGTATTGTATACTTGTGTTGCCCAATAATTTAATCTTCACACACACTTATGTAAATAAAACGTAGGTTTTTTTTTTTTTTACAATTACAATTTAGTTGTTTAGCAGGAGCTTTTATCCATAGAAACATACAATTACTACATTCATCCACTACACAGCTGGACAGTCACTGAAGCAGTTCCAGTTAAGTTTCTGCTCAAGGATGTGACAGCTGGGGTTGGACTCGAACTGGTTACAAGCCTCTCGCATTTGTCCAGTACGCCACCAGCTTCAGTTAACATGCATAAAAAAATAACCGATATAAAGAACTAAAATGCATTTATCTGAATAACTGCAATTCAGTAAATGTTCTGTAAAACTACTTGAACTGCTTGAAGAAGTACCTTTTCAGTTTAAGATAGTGCTCCAGCTCTCTACGCCTCTGTACCGTCATGGATTGTGGTCCTGAAGAAACAGGGGGCTGGGGCACTTCCTTTTCTTTCTCAGAGGACTTGCCTCTATGGTGGACTGATGGAGCAGTGAAAGTTAAACTGAAGGAGCGTTAGATTCTTAATGAAAATCTTTAAGGAAATGCACGTTAACGAAACAGCAAGGGCGGTTGTACAATTTAAAGATACTATGCCTGCCATGTTGCAGTTCCTGGAAGTTGATTTGGTTTCTTCATCTGAACCGCCCACAGCCTCCACTGGTGGCATCTGGTACCACAATGAAGGAGGGTTGCTAGGATGGTTGGTGTTGCAATCTGGACCAAAACTTGCAGATCCCTTTTCAGACTTGGTGCTTAAAGTACACAAAGCAAAGGGAAACCACCAATTAAACTCTGAATATAAATCACGTTGAATAAGGTATGTTAACCATAGGAAACAGTTTTACTGTAAAAAATAAAAAAATCTAAAGAAAAAATCTAAAAAAGACAAATGTAAACTGACAAACATTACCTGGTTGTCTTGTGACAACTGTTGTAGGGTATGGACTTCAACAAGGCATGATGGGTAATCCTTCGGGTTTGTGAGAGTAGAGGGGCAGAGCTAGTAGTCCCCTTAAGAGCAGAAAGGAAAGTAACATTAGAAATGAAGACAACCACAATGGGTGGTGTGGACACCACAAAAACTAGAATGGTAGTTACAATGTACTGCCGCAGTACCATTCTATAATGTAGGCAACAAATAAATTGAAATCAAACTTTTAAAATTAAGTCCATTGGAGAAATTACAATATTTCTTAAATAAGTTAAATGAAAAGCTTATATTGTAACACACAGCCATTTCTACTCATTTCATATTTGTTATGCAGATACCAGAAAGGCTGTGGTCGAAAGCTACATCTGGCTTGTTCTGCTGTACACCCATTATCCAGCTCTGCAAACCAATCTAACTTTTGTATAGTGAGGTCACCTCCTGTTTGACTTGGAAAATTCTTACCTGACTGTGTTCCTCTGCCTGGACATAGTCTTGATGTCGGCGTTTCTCGACCTCGTTCTGCAAATTTTTCTTCTTTCCATAAAACCACTTTAACCCTGAAATTGACGTAGAAAGGAATAATCTATGGACGAGTATGGTACAAGTAATGAAATAAAATGTTTAAATACCCACGGAGACCCTATTCTGTTAATAAAAAGATTGAGTGGCCACGACACGAGGGGCTCCGTAAATACCAACCTACCTTCTAGATGTTTTTTCCCCTTTCGGTGAACTGTGAGCATGTCGACTGTATCAAAAACAGGGCGATACGAGCACACTAAACAGGTATACCTGGAATCACGAAGGTACCAAGTCAAACATTTTTAAAATCCAAAATTCTGAAGAGATTGTACTAAATCGGTAAAATGCATTAGTATTTCAACTATCAGAGACAAAGACTAGGGAAATTACATCTTTTAAAAATGTTATTACCTTCCATTTTTTATCAAGGCAGCTTCGTCCTCGGGGATGAAGTTTGACAGAAGATCTGCTACACGCCGTTTCTGACAAACATTTAAAAAAAAACTATAACAGATAGACGTCAATACCAAGTATACGCCATGAACACCTAGCTGTATAACGTTAGCTGAGGTTAAGAGCTACAGAATATAGCTAATTTAAAACTTAAAAAAAAAAAAACACAACCAAATCTTTGAGAAAGGTGCAATAATCGAGCTACAATTAATAGAATATATATATTTTTAAAAAACATAATACCTTAAGAATGTTCAATTGACTAGAATCATCTCCTTCCCTTTTAAAAGACATATTGCCTCAAGTTCCGTTGCGGGATCAATTTATAACTACCTTGGGTACATCAGTAGCCTAAACCTCCATTCTTAATTTTCTAAAACAGGGGATCACGGGATTGGTGATGTTTTGTGTTGTGCATTGAATTATGGGTAAAATAAATATATTTATTCGGCATACATGATAAGGGTACCAATTACTTTAAATGCATGTTACGTAGCACCATGTTCAATAATACGTTATATTTAATGCAAAATGTTATTCATTTGAACTACCCATAATAGTCCATAATAAATCGTCATATTCTGAGAAGTAGCGACACACCTCCTGCAGACGTCAAGCTGCGCCATCTTGACACACACACACACACACACACGAATTTATATTCGTTTGTTAGCTATTTAATAAGTTGGCTAAAATATATTGTTAAAATATGCTTTAATTTGTATGAAAATTTTATTGCAGGAACACAATTATGCATTGGCATCCCTAGATGAGGCCAAGAGTAAGCATGTATCAGTTCAGCAGCAAATGCACTGTTGCAACATCGCTCAGCAATCAACAGGAACGATCAACGTCGATGAATTACAACGAATATTACAAATGTCTCACATGTCACTTCTGCCGACATGTGTAATTAAACCACTTTGTGGCCATCCAATTTGGCTTTGACAACTACCGCTATTCTTTAACAATCTCCACTTATTATTACCCTGTTTTTTTTCCAGTCTACTGGGAATGCCAAGATATTTAATCCGGTTTACTGCTACAACAACCAATTACTGGTACCGTCTGTTTAGCGGTCTCTTTTTTTCACACTACACAGTGAACCGACTGGACCCATTGAATTCGAGGACTAACATAGATGACTAGCACTGCCAACTTGGAGGTGACCAGCCCCCCACAGGAGTTTGTGGTGTGCGATAGATTGAATTGAAGTGTATTTTTTTTTATTAAAACGACTGTTGGTTCGGTTTCATGATCTTTTATAATTGCCTAAAAATAAACATTTTTGTCTTAGTTATTCGACTAAACCTTAGATTTATGTTCCACGTGTTAACCTGGAACTCTTTTTAAATTCACAAACCAAATTGTTTATATGAGTTGTATAATGTTGTGAAACAAACCATCAGAGGAGGGTCATCTTTATTAAAGCATATGCAGGGGAGATTGAACCCTCGGTCAGAAGAGAGAGAAAATCAAACTCCAATTGCAAGACAGAGATTCTGAACACATATAGCCCATCCAATAGGAAAGTTACTTCTTCACTTTGTCAATAAATGCTTTCATGCACAGAATGCTCTCGTCTGAGCTGATAATGGTTTCACCCGCACCCAGACAGTCAATGGAAAGATGATTTAACACAATGTTTGTTTTTTTTGTCTTTGGAGTGCTAAATTCAATGTCATCTGCCGACATAAAGCCACTGTCATGCTCATTTTAAAATAGTATGATACTAATTCAAAACTCAGCGATTAAAAGGGGGTTTATTTAAAGTTAATCAACTAAAATATTTAGAGTAAATTGACCAGCATTGTGTCTCATTAGTCAAACTATGCCCAATATTAAGAGTTATTTTCTGGTGTTATGTGATGTTTACTCAGCGGCTGCTTCACCATAAACCGAAAATTCACCATTGGACAGGGTAACTATTCGGATAGGGGCTGTCACAATTGATAGAGCCCGAGTAAAACGTTTTTTTAGAAGATAAAAATCACCCGAGGTATGTTTAGTATAATCTCGGTTATTTATATTATAGTTTGTAATAAGTGGATAACAACTATTACAACAGCTGCTCATATGCAGCGTTACGTTATAGACTTATATATAAGTTTAAGGACCATTTAAATTAAACTATTAAAATTTGATAAAAGTTAGTTTGTGACGGTGAAGATTAAATTGGAGGATAGGATATGTAAATATATACTGTATATATATATATGTATATAAAATGTTTTGCTGTGTACTTCCGTTTGTTCAACGAGAAGTGAACGTTGAATAAAACAACACGGCTGAAATTACATTTTGAGTTTGATACTCTCGAGTGAGCCCTTATTTACGGCAAGCCGTTTGGATCAAATGAACCTTGTTGTATTGCTGTGCACTTTATACCACATACACGTATTAGATCTGAATTTATATTGCATTTAAGGTTCCAATAAAGCAATGTACAAAATTTCCCTAGGCAATATGTCAATCTAACGATTATGCATATCATATAAGTATTTTCCTAGGCTTATAAAATTAAGATAAACAAGAAAGTATGGACAGAATAGTGGCGCGAACGTACGGATGTTCCTTTAAAATGTGGTCGCATGTGTGACATAATTGGCTAACATATTAAATTTGGGTTCTAGAAAAGTAGATTATTTGCTTGTCTAGGGCTAGGCATTCCACGTCAAACAAAATATTATGCTAGTTTAAGGAACAACGTTGTTACAATTTGTTTTAAATGCTAACGTACCATTGCTCCTTCTTGGCGATGACTAAGGGATATACAGAAAGCCGGTAAAAAAAAAAAAGGTGCTTTAATATTCTGTTCGCTTTGTAACACAGCATGTAAATTAACCTGCAATAAATAGGGGTCTAATTTCGTAATTTCAGAAAGATTAAGAATTATGTTTCCTCATAAAAGACGAAAATATTCGAACTCCTGTAGCTAGCTTGGAAGCTGACCAAAACCATGTCTTCGGAACGGTCTCCTCTTCCGACTGGTGGCCAGGGTCGTCTTCGCGGAAATCGGACGAGATCTTATGGCAGTCTGGTACATTCTTCTATTTCTCCGGTGCGACAAAGGAGGGTAGAGCATCTAGTTAAACCAGGAGAGACACTGCAAGGACTCGCGCTGAAATATGGCGTATCGGTGAGTGTCCTTGTTTTTGTTGTTCGTTAACAATTGCAGTTGCTTTTTTAAATGCATTTTTTAGTATCCAGAACAGGTAACGCTTGTCCTCAATTTGACGGTCATAAAATAAGTAGTACACGGGACAAAATGTAAATAGCTAGAAACGTTATAGGCCCTCTAAATTTAAGAGCGATTTGCCATTTAATGAAACGCAATACTATTGGTATTATTAATTTGTTTCGGGGGGTAAACTTTGTTTTTGTATGAGACGGAAAACATGCTCTTTTTTATTTTTTAGATGGAACAAATTAAGAGAGCTAACAGACTATACACCAACGACTCGATATTCTTGAAGAAGTCTCTCTCCATCCCTGTGCTGACAGATTTTGATACGTTCAACAATGGAGTCCCTACTGAGCAATATACAAGTCAATCATATCACAATAACCACACGGAGAATCAGAATGCGAGTAGTGAGCCAACCAGTGGAAAAGTAGCAGGCCCAGCAAGTTTGGCGGAGGAGAAGTCTGACCTCTCTCCAATGGACTTCTTGAAAAGGATGGATGGTTTAATCAACCAGTCAAAACTGTCAGCTGTTAAGAAGATCCAAGAAGGAGAAAAGGGGTAAGTGTCTACAGCCCTTTCTATATAGAATTTATAACAGATTTAAAAAAAATAATGCAAAACCTTAGCGAGAGAAAAGGGCCGTTGTGAGGAGAAAGTTGCAAATTTAGGTCAAGCAAGGTGGTTTGCAAGTTTTAAACGGCAGAGTGAAACGGTGAGAGAGATTACAAATCTCTGTAAATTGTATGCTTGCTCAATAATCGTTTTAAAATGACCCCAGCATTGCACTTCAGTCTAAGATATATGGGAGAGGCAGCCTATGCATGTCTCAAAACAAACTGCAAAGGAAGTGGGTTTCCACACCATTCGCACGTGCTCAAGCCTGCTCTGGACTGCATTTCGGTTGGTCCGTTTTTCTCTCCGTTTGATTCTATTGGTTTCTCGGTTTTTTTATTCTAAATTTTGGAACTGATCAACATAATTTGTGATTTGTTGTTTTGTATATGCTCATTTATCCAGAAAGCTAATATATTACTAATTTATTGTAATTTACGTTATACAAAGGTGTGACGCTCAAGGAACTTTGCTCCCTCCTGAGAGCATTAGTTTATTTCTTACCTTTAGTTAATGTTAATAACCAAGTATTTTTGATTATCAGTCGTGTAAAATATGTAATATGCAACCATGCACTCATCGTATATCAAGCTGTCCGTAATGCTTGTGTGGCACTCTCCGTACCTTGCTGTTTGTTCTTGGTGTTTTTAGAACACTTGCAATTTTTCTTTTTTAAAATAATGATCAAATTCTCTAGTAATCTACTGTTGAGGGGAAAAAAAGGAAAAAAAAATGTTTTGTAATTATGACTTGCATTGTATTCTGGTGGAAATCGAGCCAAGGGTGCTTAAACGATAAACTTAAGCTGGAGTTAATGACGAAGTAGGGGAGTTTGGAGTGGATTTTCCTTTTTAATTCATGCAGATGACTATCCCCTTGTTAAACACAGTAATTGTCCTGCTGGCTAAATGTCTCCTTTTCTCTCTCTTTTATGTAGATTGGTATGCGTCGAACCGCCTCACCCTCACAGGACCTCATCCCATCAGACCACTGCCGGGTCCTGGAGTGCCACCTCTTCTGCGAGGGTGAATCAGCAGGCTATTCTGGGAGCTGTCCCACTCACAATCACCAAACGGGCCAAGTCACTGAGGGACAGGGAAGATGAGATATTTGAACTGTGATGTCATAGGTGTTGGACAAAATGACTTTGACATACTTGTCAATCTGGAATTCCACTCCTTAGATAGTTTCCCCTTTTGTCAGTTGAGGGGTTTACTGAATTGAGAATTGGACGGTAATGCTAGTTTGGTTATGTTTTAGTATTATTCCGGTTTGACAATTATTATTATTTTTTTAAATTTATTTGAGTATAGATTTCTGATATGGTCAAACATGTAGATTGCGATTTAATATATTTACATTATTTATTAATACATTGTCCCTCTCGAGGATCCAGCAAGGGTTTTGATTTCTTTTGCGCCTGATGTTTGACTTTTAAGTACAAGGCAGGCTTTCCAGTTGCAGGGGAGTTTGACCAGTTTAGAAGTAAAATGGCTGAACATCAACGTTTCATCAGTGTAATCTTAAGACTTAAAACTTCAGCTGAAGTGGCCTATTCTGTGTTTGGTTTGATAAAATGTGATTCTGCTAGTGGTTACTGATTATTTTGATATAATGCTGAGCAGTGGAAATGTATGAACCTTTACATTTTTATTCCCTGCTTTATGCTGCTGATCACATTGGAAAAGTACTACCTCGTTGAGAATGTCCCAATATTAACTGAATCCTGCAAAAAAAAATTATTGAAGCTATCGTTAATATTTTGTTCTTTTAAAATTTTCACTCCAATATTTCTGCATCCGTGGTAAGACTCGAATCTCGAATGCGTTCAAATCTTGTTTAAAAAAGTAATGCTGGTGACATCTTGTAGCGTGTAGTGTCTTGGTTTTGTTAGTCCCATGAGGATGGCTGTTGCACCTACATATACTTTTACCAAGCATAAAAGTATTGTTTAAAACCGTACGTAAAAATTATTATTATAGTATTACTAGCCTCTCTAGTTGATTCTAGATTTGCTGAATAACTTTCTGATAATTCTTGCTACGGTGTTCTTAACTGAACAGCTCTGTTAATATAGGCCAAATAAATGGAACTTGAAAATAAGTGATCATTACCAATGCATATTTTATTGTCATTTGTAACTAAAAAAAAACCCAAAATAAAACAATGCCTGATCACACCGTCATGGAGTGGGGATGAAGGAAATTTGTATAAACCCCGCAGTGGTTGGATCTTTTTAAAATAATTCCAAGCCGGTGTTAATGGCTTGTAAGAGGCCTGCAATGGCTTTGTTCTTCATATTTTGTTTTGGGGATGACGAATATTAACCGATGGTACCCTATAATCACTTATAACACTAGATGGCAGCACACTGAGTTCCCAATAACGTTGGGATTTTTTAGTCACCTCTAACCTTTATTCAGTAGTTGCATAAAAATTGTGAAAAAAATAACTTATTTTCAATCAAGTCTGTGACTTGATATATGTATATTGTTTATGGAAAACAGGTCAGTCTCTTTTGCTAGAGAATATGTCTATTAAAAAAGGCCTGTTTATTGTCTTGGAGCTATATGTGTAAACAAACGGGAGGTTATGTGTACGAGGACATACTTGGGGGGGGGGGAAATTCCATAAGGAGACCACTTGAAAAGTCCACAAACTGCTTAGATTTTTTTACTGTATTCCATGAATTGGGGTGCTAATTTTTCATCAAGAAGAGTTCAGCGTTCAGTGTAATTATATTGAAACAGTCACTCGTCAAAGAACGTCCACATTGCTTCAAGGTTACTTCCAGCTTCTCTGAACTGCGATCGCTTCAAAAATAGCCAACCAAGTGGAGTTTCCTGGTCTCATGCCGAGTGAGAAAAATCGAAAGAGGGTTTGAGTTTGAGTTAGAAATACAGGGCTGATGTAGGCAGTTTTTGTGTTGAATTTTAGTCTTGTGCAACAAATAGCCCTCAGCCTCTCCTCAGCCTGGAGCTCACCCTCCGACACAAGTATTTTCAGTCTGCTATGAGGGAGAGTGAGCTCATAGTTTTCCCTCCTCTACCAGCCTGTTCAGCCCAGTGCAGATCTTTATGAGGTTGGACTGGAAAGGACCTTCAGGTGAATAGAGGCGGGCTAGCAACTCTGGGTCAGAGTAATGGTTGAAGACGTGGTTGATGCGCCCATGGGATTTTGATGTGAGGTGCTTGTCCACCAGTTTCAGCAACATGTCCCGACACTCGGTCAGGATCTCTGACATCACAGTCTTGTCAAACGTGAACTCCACCTGGGCCAAGAATAAGGGAGTGAGGTGAACCACAACATTTCTTTTGTAATGGAATACATGTATTTTGTACATATTCTAATGAAAACTACTCTCTATTCATCTTTTAAATGCGCAAGAGTTGATAGCAAATGTGTTAAACTTGGTGGCAAAATAATGCACCCCAGACTGAACCAAGTGTGGAAATTCTTATGTTACAAAGAAAGTAAGTTATCACAAAAACAACTTTGTGTCTAGAAATGATCACTAAAATAATTTTTTGTAAAATTAGCAATTTGAAAGGAATAAGCAGTCGTACTGTGTCCATTTCTCATATAATTAGAATGGCTAATTTTAGATGCAAAGACTGAACAGGAAGTGACTTATTCCAGTGTCATGCACTAAAAGTCATACAGGATAGCCCATTTCTACAGTTAAAAGTATACTGATGAAGCTAATCTTCTGAGGAACGTCATCGCTGGCAAATTTACATCTCTCAACTCAAGAACCAGAAAAAGGCCAAATGTTTTCGGGCATCAGTCTGGCTACCTCGTGGAAGCTTATGGCAGTCATGGCACCCTGGTGAAGCTTCTTTTTGAAGTTTTCGGCCAGCGCTAGCTCCTCCATGTTGAAGCGATTGTGGCGGTAGAGGACACCGATCTTCACCGCCACCTTTATCAGGTTCTTCACCACTTTCTGGGCCTCTGTGCGGTTGCCCGTGTATTCCTTTGAAACCCGGTAGAGCTCGTCCAGAATCTCGCTGCTGGTGTCATCAATGAATGCCTGCACCGTGGATTTACTTGCCATGTGGCTGAGGATCTTCTTCTGGACCTTCATGGCCATATCCTTTGAGTTGAAACCCTCCATTTTGACTGAGAAATGGAGGAATGGGAGCGAGATGTCAAAATAATCACAGGGTTTAAAAAGCTCTTAGTCTGCTATCAGTTAAGTTATAAGGGATCTCTGTTTCTAGAGAACACAGCTAAATGAAGAATATATTTTATCTTGGTATTACCACTAATTTATTGTCGCCCAACATGTAGACTGACAGTGTATGTTTTTCATGATTTTGGAGAGCAGTATTGCATGCTGATTTAGTTATGTGGTGCCACCCACACAAGGAACACTCTGGCTATTATGATGAGGCTGACTTTCCATTGCAGTGTTTCTTCTGTGGCAGGTTTGATCTGATATCCATCTGAACCTCTACAGGGGTATTTGCATGAAGCCAATGTGAATCTCCACAGTCAAAGTTTTTATTTATTCAAGGACTGCTGCCATAGGCGTGAGTGATGAGTCTTAGATCCTATCGTGATAACGAGACTATCATATGTATTGCTCTCAAAACCAAAAGAAATGTGTATGTGCCTTCTCGTTGAGTATCCTATTACAAACATCCTTGACTATTAAAAAGTATTGCTCAGAGTCAACCACCCTGACTGTTTTACACCTGGCTGGAGGCCTATCTTGTTGGTTGAGGTTGTCATCCTTGTGGTTTGCCATGGTTTGTGTTCTTGTTTGGGGAGGGAGCAAAGCGGAGGAAAACCATGAATCGTACCCTGTTTTTGTTGTGAGCCGTGGGAGTTGGGATTTCCATGTGAATGGAGACGATTGTCAAGACTGATGTAGTATTTTCCTTTTTGCAAGGTTCCACTCTTAGGACATGTGATATTCCATTACACTCAAGGTCTATAGTTTCACAAACTATACACACTGGTTATGAATTACTTGTTGTTCCTATAAATGTGATACCCCAAAAGAGGATTCGTTGGTAACTGGCAACCATGAAGATTTTGTAGTGGGAAAGCAGATAAATATGCACAATGCCTCCAAGGTAATATTTTCTCAGTGGATTGGATTGTGAAAAATGGATTGCCAGCACGCAGCATGTATAAAATATATTTAAAATATCCATTCAGGACATATTGATTCACTAAAGTTATATGTTTTTGATTGTTCTGCCAATACCATCTTCCTGTCTGCTGATTCTGACTGTCTGGGAACCTCCTCTTGTTAATATGATTTAAAAAAAACCTATGTCAGACCGTGTCTGAATTGTTAAATTGTCTCTCGAGAGTTATCCCCGGTGTCATTCACGGCAAGGTTCTCCTAATTCTTGGTTAAGTAAATTTACTTCTGGTAGCTTAAGAATTACGAGTTAAGATTTATTTTTATTTTTTTAACTTCTCTTTTAATAATCATTTTGTTTCTTTGAAAACTTGTATCACTTAAAAAAATCATTTCATGTATATACACATATAACATTTAAGAACTTAACTGTGAGCTGTATGTTCCTATAAAATGATTTAAATATTAATCCATCCATCCATCCATAAATTTAAATAATTAGATGTTACTCATGATTTAATATGAAAGCTTAATGGTAGTGGAGGGGAAAACAATTGATAATCCAGTGATGGAGGTCAAACTGGGACTATGTGTGCCAAAAAAGTTACATTTATTAGAATGCAAATTTAATTTGCCAATAGGTTAGCCATGACCGTGCAACATACATATAACATGGCTTAAAGAACCCTTTCAGGCGAGACGGTTGGCCTCAACAGAATCATAAAATATACATTAACCCAGTTTGCATTCTGCCTCAGTAACCTGAGCAATTATTGAAATGTAGAATAAATATAGAATTGTACATGAGAGATCCAAAAAAAAAAATTTTACTAAATAAAAATAAACAAATTTCTCATACAAATTTGATTGCAAAATGATAATTTTTCGTAGAACCGTACATTTTATTCTCTTTCTGTACTTTGAAAGCCTATCCATTCCTGAGATACTACTCCTCAGATACAGCGTTGTGATGCCCAAATGCATATTCACACACAGCATAGCAACCAGGCTGACTCAGGCCCACAAGTCTTGCACAGCCAGACCAATCAGACGCACAAACCAAAGTACGCACAAACAGATGCAAAATTCCACCACATGCAAGCATGTTGTCCCTTTATCACGAACTTACAAATTATATCGCATACGTCTTTTCAAGCATGCACACATTGACATCCTTTCACAAGGATGAATACAGCAACGCCCGAGCAAAGTTTCCTTGCATGCCACAAACACATTATACTTCATACTCTCATTCTCTCTCTCTAGTTTTCACACACACGCACACACACCCAGATGCGTGCCTGATGAACACACACACAGGCCATGTTTGTTCACAAACACTTTAGAAATTGAAGAAGCGTTCACACCCATGCATCTTCTAACACTTAAGGGTGAACACAATGAACACAAACACATTCTTTCACAGACACACTGTCTCTCATACAAACAAATACACGATCCAACACTCACCCTAATAAACACATATTTTTCAAAGACAAAGACTTTTCATACCAAAGCCCCTTGCAGATACACTTTCACCCAGAAAAACTAAATTTGCACTCAAACACAAAAAATTACATGCAAACTACAAATTACAAACAAGACCCTTAACCTGATTAACATAACTTGCCTACACACTTAACACAAGAAGTCTGACTAAACTATACCATACCAACCGTATGCACTATTATGCATAAAGATGATGAGATCTTTTTTCTTTTTGCTGTATTGTGTGAATAGTATGTTTACTTAAAACATTAAAATTTTCTCTCCTTCAACTGTCTTTTGCCGTATGTGAAAAGGTGCGCTGTAAATCTTTACAATGTATGCAGAAACAAAGCATATTACTGAATGTCTATTACAATCGTGTCCTGTTTGTGTATTCCTGTATCACAGAGACGCTTGGCTCTGGGGATGAACCTTGAAAAGATGCTCCATTGAAGCTGAGGCCAAGCCTCGGTGTAAAAACCCCAGGCAAACTAGAGAAGAACACATCTATTCCCTAACGGGGTCACAAGTGTACACACAATCAGGGAAACACCAACAGTTGTTTCCCTGCAGCTTCCCGTCTGTTTCCATCTTGTATGAAGGTAGCAGAGTGATGAATGGCAAATGATGGCAGAAGATTGATCTCAATGTGCTGCACTGAATCTGAGCCGTATGATGACGTAAACAAATGGTATCTTTCAGTGAACTACTGTTTTACTGTTTCGTAAAGTGTTGCACAAATCGCTGTTGTCAGAGCTTGTTTAACATGTTATGCTGCAGTAAAAATCTATTCTTTCAAAAACAACATTTCAAAACCTTGTTTCTGTTTATTAATTATTATATTTCGTTTAGTTTTTTATTTCATTTGACTTTTAAAAAATTATCCCTGCTTAGTTACTAATGATCATGTGGAGTTTTTCACAACATAAATTGCTTCATATTACCTTCGAGGATACTATTTATTGGCTTGAATCCAGAAAAAAACTTTTAAAGATATGTATCGTTCCCCACATTAGAACGATTTAGCTTTAACAGTGTAGGTTTTTTTCCCCCCACTCTGACTGGATGATAAATACAGTGCTTAAGTCTTTGTTCGATGTATACATTATGATTACATGGCAACAGTTTGTAGAAACATTAAAGTTGAGTGGTTGCAAAACAGTGGACGGTTCCAGAGACAGCGAGGATGAGACTGACTAACATTTGACTGCCTGCTCAGACAAGCGTGAGGGAATGGCTTGTTGGTTAGATAGCATGGGCAGGTTCTTACTGGCCCTCACTTCCAGGGTTGCTTTGAAAACATACCTTGGTGAAGAAAGAATCTTTTTTGCCGGAAAAGTACTGGGGATTCCCCATAGCCCATGAGCAGAGTACAGTGACCCCAGAAGGCCCCACGTTCTCCTTGGAAGTGTGTCTCTGAAGAGTTTGTCAGGCTTCCCAGTGTCCCATGACTCATCATTACAATCAACCTGCTTCACGCGGAGCCCTTGGGCCTTGCCAACAGGTTTCTCCAGTGCAGCCCCTTTTTTTTATCGCGCCTGCTATTGTTTTTTTTGTGTTTGTTTCAGTGTTGCTGGGCATATGGCTGAACAAACAATAGGCTGTAGATGGTCCCCTGGGTTGTAGTGTTTGGTGTGTCATAATCAAGTGTATTAATGTTAAGTTTTAATGAGGATCTTGGAATGAGGCTATTAGCCATATATTCCACAAATATGACCGTACAATCCCATGGGAAATGTTTGATATCACATTTGATCTTAACTGTCATGTTCAAATTTTAATATGCAAATACTAGTGTAGAGTTTTTAATTATTATAATAACCTCTGATTAGCAGCAGAAGCCCTAAAGTTCATTGAAATTTGGATAGTGTTTATAATGGTGTGCTTCAATACAATAACACTCCTTCTCTGCAGGGACTGGATAATTTATTCGATACATTTTCATTTAACTGATAAAAGTTGTAAGTAAAGGTAGAATAATGTAATTGCTATTTCAGTCTCTGTTTCAGTTTAACTCTGCGGCTGGGATTTCAGAGAGGTGTGTAGCTCCAATCAGCTCATTCCCTCAGCCCAAAAACACGAGGCAGTCGGAAGCTGCTGGGATTCGAAGGAGGGATGCAAGACATTATTTAAACAAGTCCACTTTAAAAGACTTCGTCTTCAGACTCTGTTCTGTACACAAATCAGCGCACATACAGGTACGCCCGAAAGACAACGATTAGGCTTGATATTTGAAAATATTTCTGAAAAACATAGTTGTAATTCAAATTTGACAGTTCTAATTCCAGATGCACGGCCGGTTGACTGCCATTACAAGTGAAATTATTATTGGCCATTTTGTGTTCGCTTCATATCTTTTCATGGCACACAGATCTTTACAAAGTCATTATACTGTGTGACCTGTTTAAGTCAGGTTTTAATATGAAAACAGCTTCTATTTCCATCCGAGAAACAATTTAATGCTGCACCGAACCAAATAATACATTTATATAATTGGATTGGAATATTACAAAACTGACTTCCTCTTTCGGTTTTAAATTGAAATCAGAATCTCCTTTTTTAAATATTAAAAAACAGCCAGCCTGTTTGCCTTCGTGAGATCACAGGTTTTTAGGAATAGGCCTTTGCAATTTTAATTACTATTTTGTTCACTCTACTGGAGATCTTTCCTCGAGAAAATCAAATACAGATTACTTTTACTTCAACAAAATATGGGCTCTTATTTTTGGGCTCTTATCTTACCTTGCCCTGTCTCTTTCCAAAATCCAACGTTTGGCTAAGATGTTCCAGCCGAAGTTAACGGAAGCTGGGGTAAAGAGGCATGATCAAAGGATTATGAGCTGCTGAGGTAAATATTTAGCATACCACAGATAACTGCCGCTTGCAGCTTGCAGCTGTCTGCGTCGGTGTAAGCCCCTGACGGCTGCAGGGTTTTCCTATGACGAGAGCGGCCTATTGTGTGAAAGGTGACCGACAGCCTCCTCTTTTGACTGCACCAGGCCTTTCTGGGCCTCACTGAAGCCAGTGCAGAGCCATGGTGGGGCCAGTCACCTGACCATATGTCAGCAGTAGCTGGATCTCCAGTAGGATCTGGCTTGTTGTGAATGGAACACCTCACAGCCCCATGGATGATTCTAGTTCTCTTTGCCATGTTTTTTGACAGAGCACGTAGGTTTATGTGAGACTATATATGGCACTATGATGCACTAAATATTTTCTCACTCTCCTTTTGACACAAGTTGTTATTAACAGAGGCATTTTGTAGCACGTTGACAGATAATGAACCGGTGAACGTAGATGGACGCTGCCTGGCCATGACATCCATTAATAGTTTTAGAGAAAGGCACAATTCTGTTCTCTCACTAAGGAAGTGAAACTCAAATCAGTTAGGCAGATCTGCAGTGGCAAACCATGACCACAAAGATTGTGTTTTTCACCATGAGCAGAAAGAAGTTTTTCTGTCGCATACACTTGCCTTCGATAAAATATCTACCGATGCAGTCCCACGCGAAGCTTGGATGTATAAACCTATAAACCTAACCAGAGCATACAGAACACCTACTGGCACATCACGTTAGGGCCAATAGTGGCGGAGCATGTGTAGTTTCAGACAGTAAAAACTCCCATCTTTGAGATGTTTGCTTCACGAGAAAGTATCTATGTCCATATCCACGTTACTGTCACACACTGTGATACCTGTTGCAGCTGGATTCTCCAAGTTTGTAACTACAACTTCCGTTGAGATGGGAAATCACGAGAGTGGAAAGTACTGGCGCCAACCTGTGACCTCAGACTCAAACACGTCAAAATCTTCCACATTTTTCCGTTGTATGCTTTCCCCTCCCGCTGATCTCCTAACACTACCATTGCCATCCACTCTAATTCAGATCATAATTTTTTCAAACAGAAGTGTAAAAAAAAATTATGAAGGTAGATTTGTTTCGGAATATCTATCATTAGAAGCAGTATTTTGCAATCTACTGGAAGGGTTAAGTGCTTTGCATAAATTAACATCACTGTTATCTCTAGTCTAACTGATGCCTGCTATCACAAACATCTTTGACGTAAGCTCAGCTCAAACCCGGTCCTTACCTGTGACTGTGGGCTTCCCGCCGTCCTCCTGGACAAACTTCTGGCTCCCCAGTGACCTTGGGTCAGGTATTCAGCATTAAGTTACTCTTTATAGAACCCCTACACTCAATCGGAGAAAACAAACAAAAACTCTCGCTGCTGCTATCTCTGTGTCAGACTCAGTCTGAAGGTATTTCGAATAGTACTTCCTTGAGGAACTTATTGTTTAAGACACACCCCAAAATGTGCATTATTATCTCGCTCTACCTCCCTCGCTCTCTCTCTCTCTCTCTCTCTCTCTCTCTCTCTCTCTCTCTCTTTTTATCGCTCTCTCTGCCTCTCCTCCCTTCCCTCTCTCGGTCCCTCCCTTTGCCTGCCTCCCCCCACATTTCTCTCTCTCTCTCTCTGTCTCCATCTCTCTCT
>JAOVYW010052463.1:0-19741 GCA_025775045.1 Hiodon tergisus | reverse complement strand
TTACAATCTCAAGGGGGAATAAGGCGAACAGTGAACCATAAACACAGCCTCTCGGTTTTACATGGAAGGAATATCTGCTGAAACGTGTGGTGGATTTCAGCCGTGTTTATTGCTATGAAACCAGCGCGAATCCGAAAGCTCTTTCATGTTGATTTGCATGGTATTTCACGAGACATGTGACTTGACAAAATCAGGGACTTACCTTCAAGAGCGACAGGTGGATAGAACATTTCTGCTCTCAAAAAAAGAGACAGAACAGATCTTGGTCAACTGCCTTTAAGCAGGCCAGTAGCACATTTTTAACAGGTCTCTCTCTCCCTCTCTCTCTCTTGCTCCTCCTTTCACCGTTTCCCCTGGCTCCTAGACTCTGAGCTCAGGGCAAACGAGAGAGGGAAAACTGCTGACCACACACTGCATTCTAGTGGCGTTTGTAATTCCACACATATTCTGATAGAAGTATCAGACACTTTCTTTAGATTGGCTGAAGCTTTCCCTCAGGGGTGATTTTCAGTCGGGATTGCAGTAAAA
The DNA here is from genome assembly GCA_025775045.1 of Hiodon tergisus. NCBI lineage: Eukaryota > Metazoa > Chordata > Actinopteri > Hiodontiformes > Hiodontidae > Hiodon > Hiodon tergisus. The sequence continues at coordinate 19,213 of JAOVYW010052463.1, read as the reverse complement.
CATTTTTTTTTTTTTTAAAAGGAACTTCGATCCACTGGAAGGCGGACAAACAGGGAGACCAGATGAGGTTACACTGAAATCCACAGCCAAAGCTTTGTCTGGGCCACGGGTCCTCCAGTAGTCTGCTCGGCCAGTGGCGTGGACACACCAAAGCCGGCCTGTCCCCAGTTCAGCACTCGCAATCAAGTGTCCATTCATCATTCATTCATTCGCACAGCTATTCTAGGGATGTTGCACGTTCCACACTTAAAGGGTATGGCAGAGCATTCCATAGTTCTGCTTCCAGTCTTGTGCAATGAACCTCAGAATGACTATTGTGGGGTCTAAACAGTAGCAGAGTGTAGCAACTGGGCAGACCCAATGAAATGTCCTTTGGTCTCCTGGGAGACTGTGTGCACCCTTGTTGAAGCACACCACGTGGTCCTACGCCTGACCTCTGCCATTACACAGCAGGCAAACTGCGAACTGGGAAAAACAGAGGGAGACGGACGGAGAGGGAGTCCAGAGTCCACGGCTGTTTTTACGCCGATGCAAATTTATACCAGATCCTCCGAGTCCCAGAGTCGGGGCAGAAAGATGACCCCCCCGGTGACTGCCACTGCTGTCACCGGAGCAACTGTGGAGATAATGTTTCTGTGTGGGCCAGAGGCAGGCATAAACAGCGCTACAGTCAGTGCCGTGGGGACAGACCGGAAGAGTGACGTAGTGTTTATCCTCTCGCATGTCTGTGTGTCTAGAGAACATTCCCACGCAGGTACACGCCCAGGTGCGCGCGCACACACATGCGCAGGTTATCATTCCGTCGGCCTTGCAAACCTCTCATTTTGCAGTCACATCGCTTCTGTGAGTGTATAATGGGGCTTCTGCATTCTTAAGATGTTATCAACGGAAATGCATTACACATTCTTTAAATATGAAAAAGAACGACGTTATCGGATCAGTGCAGAGAAAAAGCCTAATTTGATTAACTGTAGATAGGAGATGTGTGCGTTTCAGTTTAATCCTGTTCCCTGGGCCTGGTCTGTAATTAGTACTTGAGTTGTATTTACAAATATTCTTCGGGCCAAAATCGTAAGCTGTGATGAATCTTAACAGATGAATTCCAAGAATTCCTCTTGTTACCCAAAAGAAAGAACTTTACATGCAGATAAATATATGTGGCGTCGCTGAATAAATGATGTTTTACATCTTCAACAACGTCTCCATGAAAACCGAGTGGTGGGGTGTTACATGTGTGATTACTGACAGATATCACAATGAAAAAGAAACACTTTCACTAATAAACGTGAATCCTCTGTAGGCAATAGTCTTCCTTGATGAGACATTACATTCCATAACACATGCAGCCCCTATAACAGGAACAAAAACATTCCAATCAGTTTCCAATAAAGTCACCGGTGAAGTTACATTGATGACAGAAAACGTGGGAACTTTAAATGAGACTGATTTGGTAATGTAATGATACATCCGTCCATTCCTTGGGTAAACTGCTCGTTCTGCTGAAGGTACCGTCGAGCGGAAGACACACCGGTCGTCCTGGAAGGGACACCGGTCCACTACAGGTTAAAAATCAACATTCTTCAACCGAGAAAATACAACACAGCACTTAGGAAAACTATAGGAAGAGCCTGAATGCTCAGCTAACCAACTGATAACTGACCTAATGAACTCAATCCAAAGGGGGGGGGGGCAATCAGTGACAAGGCTGAGAGGAGCTGTACCCCACACACACGATCACAGATGATGAGAATTAATGAGAAAAGCCCAGATACCTGGAGCTGGGAGGTTAATACATGTAGATTAAGCACCGGGAACCGTTTCCTTCCAGTGTAATTAAGCTGGTCTTGATTCAGCCAGCAGTCTCACAAACGTTGTGCTTCTCACAATTAAACACTGTAATTTGAAGCTCATTATGCATTCAGCAATGCCCCCCTTCCTGGCATGATTTACTTTGGTTGTTTGTGTTGAGACACGGTAGTTGCTGACTGACTACCTGTACTTATTTTAGATTATCTGCTCAGGGTCTCACCTCCAAAGTAAACTTTCCTCATGATTCTCCAGGAGTCTCGAATATCTCCCAATGGAAAACAAGGTTTCCTGGGCCTGACAGTGAATATGTTTGCATTTTCGTTTGGGAGCGCTGTTATCACACACCGATAAGAGACTGGTGTGTTGCTGGGGACGGACTGGAACAGTGACGCAGTCAACAGAGAATAATTTATTCTCTCACGTTTGTGTGTCCAGGGGACATTCACGCCCGCAAGCAAATGTACACATATATAAACAAAATGTGTAGCTCCAACAGCAAGAAAGTGTTACTAAACCACCAAAGCCGCAGAAATGGAGTATCAAAATATGAAGTCTAGTTTTTCAGTGGAAACCAGCCTTGAATGTAGTTACATTAAGAAAAGAACCCAACAGCGATTAACCTCTATCGTACTTAAAGCCTACAGGTAAGAAGCTTTTGGCCATACTAGGAGCCTGCATATACTATATACTTCTGGCATACTTTTGACAAGCATGTTTACCTCAAAATACCCAGAGTTCCTTGTCTTTGATATTGACCTACAGCTCAAGATAATTTAGAAGGTGGGGTTATCAGGTTGTCTCCTGATCTCCAAGTCGCCACGACGAAAACAAAGCAGAAATCATGATAATGGTATTGAAATTTCAGTCCGGCCCAGATGAACACTCCTAAATCACTGACTAGCGGAAACAGCCCAGTGACAGCAATGGCCCAACGCAGAAGCAGAACGCTAGGATTAGCATTCTAAGAAAGGAGCTTCCCGCACCATCACTGTACCGTATTCCTTGGCGGAGAAATTTATAACGCGGCGGCCGCTGATTCAGAGAACGGTCTGCATTAACTACTGCTTCAGGTCATCACAGCGACCAAAAAATCTTGAGGGGCATGGCATACACTTAATGGATATTACCTCTGAGTACGATCCCGACATAAATTTGCCCATAGGTATAGGCTGGCTCGCCAGTTTCCAAAAAAGAAAAGAAAAAGAAAAATATATCAAAAGGGGAATTTATTTTTGGTGCAGTTTAAACGGGGGCAACGCTCGCCAACATTGCGAAACATCTGGTGTGTGGAAAAACAGTCAATCTGAGCCGAGCCTTATGAGTGTAACCAGGCATGTCCAACACGTGGGTGTGTTGTGGAAATGCGAAAGAGCAAGGCTTTCGACAACACTGAGAAACAAACATCACAGCGCAATCAGGAAAACACAAATACCAGCAGCAGCTTCAAACGATAGGAAAATAAGAAATACCAAATTAGAGGATAAATAAATGGATTCATGCGTTCAGTTAGTTTATTTAATTATTAATTTGCTTTCTACGACGGTTTCTATGTTCTACATATTCCCACAGCAGACCCTGTTCGCATATGCATACTTTTGTCGCCATCTATTGGTTAACATCATTACGGTAGCAAGAAACTCCGGAATATGGAAACGAAAACACAGGGCCAATACAATACTTAATACAGACTATGCATAATTTGCTGATAGGGGAGTGGAACGTAACGAACCACTGAAATAAACTATAGGGAAGACAAGGTTCTACTGCACGATCGCATTACCCACCTGTATTTAAAAGTTCCACCTCGTTTTTTTACTAAGCCAAATATATATATATATAGCCTATTTAATTAAGATATTTTAAATTATCTTTTTACAGCATCCCTGGCTATAGGACAACGACCAAATCTAGTTTTAACTGAGAAATAATTCAACTGAGAACCCTCTATTTTAAATAGAAATATTAAAAATGAAAGACAGACTTTTTTTTAAATAAAACCGCTATTGAGAATGTTGCGGCCGTCCAGTTTATACAGAATAAAAATATAAAGTGTTGAGCTTTATGTCATTTAGGGGACAAGTCTCTTGAGTGGTGGTGATGGAAGAGACAGTTCTCTTAGGGGTTGGCCTTGCCGTCATAGCAATCAGCTCTTTCAATAAGCAGCATATGTGCTCCTCCAAGCGACATAACGGCACTGTCGTGTTCGCGCGCACGCTGAGCTTTCTACAGCAGTTAACGTAGTGAAACCAACTGGTCCTCAAATATGTTCTACTGGAGAAATACGAGCATCTGCGTAACAGTTAGCGAGTTTACGTCCAGTGCGGAAATGCTTCTCGAATATTTTGAGCAGTTGCTGTAAATGTAAGGGTATGGAACGACGTTTTAAGATTTGAGCGTAACAACTCATAATAAACACTATTATCGGGGGGCCCATAATTGGAAAAACTACGAGCGGATTACTCCATGTGTTGTCTCTTTGTGCTAATGATGTGTGTAGCCGTTAGACTTGGCGTTGATCACAGCTTCCACGGGGCGGCTGTGGCCCGTAGGTAAATTACCCAACAAAACCGCCATACTTTCATTCCGCAATGTAAATGATTTTGGCACAGAACTAAAATCAATCTATACATCGAGCCCAGAAAGGCTGCATGCGCCTCCTAGAGTCTGGAGGTTTTAGAGCACTATTTTATTCCAAATGCAAGTTGTGTGTGACAAAGACACACGTTGTTAGATTCATTTCGATGATAATGGTGACTTTTAATTTCGTGAAATTAACACAAAAAAACATTTTCCCAACATAAAATAAACAAAAATATCCAATAATGTTTCAGATATGCATGGATTATAGTTTCATAATCCAGAATTTGCGTCTTCCTTGACTAATCGCTGACTAGGCAGCCTGACAATGTAAAGCACTCTCAACTCCCTCATGGCATGCCAGACCTGGGTGGCACAGCAGATTACAGTTTAATTAAAGGTCGCCAATCGCCTCCCACACAACGTAGCTCACTCCGGTTTCATCAGGCAGTCAATTTTAGAGTCCAAATTACCATAGCGAATATGGTTTCTAGATTAGTGTCAGTTTGTAACCACACAGGTTTTCATATAGTGATACATTTTTTTTCTTTGTGAAAATCGCACAAGCATTGTAAGACGACGTCATCATTTATACTGTGTACAGTGGTCCAGGTTGAAACACTGAATTCATGATATCGGAATGATGGTACTTATCCCCATCTGCCGGGCAGTTAGTGCGTACGCCAGGAAGTGGTTCTTGTGATCTTCCGTGGTAGGATCCGCGCAGCGTTAGCCGTGTTACAATTCCAGTACCACTAAACAACATTATACAGTATACAAATCTTCGCTGGTGAAGGGTAAGTTATTACTGTCAGGCGGAAGCTCGAATTATTTTATTATATGCGTCTAGGGGTATTTGGGTATCACGTTAGTATGCTATCAGTTTTAAAAAATAGTTTAAGATCGCATGGGCCTCAGTCGGATTTGTTTTGATTTAGCTAGCACATAATCCATTCAGCTAACGGTTTATAAACAAATGTATACAAAAAAGGAGACAAATGTATGAAATCGCCTGGACAAAGAAGCAAACACAGTCGTTGCATACATACACGTATAAATACTTAATTTGAAGGAACTAGCATTATGCATTTCAATTGGATTGTGGATTGGTGTCTTGGCACTATTTTGAAGAAAGGTTAACTCCTGTTCTTAAAGGTGCCTTCAAGAGCAAATCTTTCTTAAAATAGTACGACTAGCGATAGATGAGAATTGCATGCTAAAAAACCTGCTATTTTGTCATTCAAATAGCTTTTAAGGCATGGTATTGAGCCGTATTACAGTACAAGCGAATTTTAAGATGACGGTTGAGTTAATCATCAGCCTTCTTGTTTTTACAATAAGAATGAAATATTTAAACATTGGCTGTGTCATTACACGTCACCTATCATTTTCACGTTTTTATCTGCGACAGTCATTTATAAATTATAGTTCATATGCAATGAATGACTGGGTCTTTTAATGTTGATTTGCTTGACTGTGTGTTTATCTCTGCAACACATCCATAATCATCATCATCATTATTATTATTATTATTATTGTAAATTACATTCAAAATACATTATATTACTATTAATAGGGAGTTGGGTATTTAGATAACCGACAGAAATGCCTCTCACGCTACACATTGTGCATTTGGTAAAATCGCAGTGGCGGTCCGGGCTGACAAGCTTAAGCCTACTAAGGGTGCTTCCTGATTATTGAACGAGGACACTGTCACACTACCGCACTGTGAGGCGTTACCTCCCTGGCGATATGAACCCCTCTCTAACTCTTTCAGCGGACGGCAGTTCCAGGGCTGCAGCCTTGCATCCGAAAGACGAGGACGAGGGCCTCGGTGTGAGCTCTGACATGGACGGTAAGCGCTCCCCCTGGTGTCCCTCACTGGTCACTGCAACGCCGCACTTAATGACGGCGGCCTTGGCCTTTACCCGCACCCGCCTCGGAGATTCAGGACTGTGTTTGTGCATGTTGGCGCACAGGTGACACGGAGAACCAGGTGGAGCTGGAAGAGAAAACGAGGCTCATTAACCAGGTCCTGGAGCTGCAGCACACATTGGAAGGTAAGAGGGTGGTGCCACACCCTCCCCAATAACCCTACCACTTCCTTATACCGCTCTACCACTTCCTTATACCGCTCTACCATGTCTGTACTCCAGCATAGGCCCAATAGATGGGCACCACTTTCAGCCCTCTTAATATTTAACAAGGCCAATTGCTTCCTGAATGTCAAAGTGTAATATGGGTAGTGGGAAGAGCATTATAATCTTTGTATATTGTTGTCTGGTAGAAATTTCTGGATTTAAGTTTCACCCTGAGAACAGGTACAACTGCCTTGCCAGTGGGAGGGGCCTATGACAGATTTAACCCTCCCCCCTTTTCCCAGACCTCTCTGCGCGTGTGGACGCCGTGAAGGAGGAGAACCTGAAGCTCAAGTCTGAGAACCAGGTTCTGGGCCAGTACATCGAGAACCTCATGTCGGCCTCCAGCGTCTTCCAGACCACCGACACTAAGGGGAAAAGAAAGTAAGGGACTGACTCCTCCTACCTGCAAACCCCGCCCCCCCCCCTCGCAACGGCCATGTTTACATTACAAAATGCACACAAGGCTTTGTTGTAATTTAGTTTCTATTTGTTGAGGTAACTTTCCCTTCTGACACAAGTCGTTATTTTTGTCCAATTCCACAACGTGATGCATAGATACGTGATGAAGTGTTTTTCTGTAGGGCACACTTTTTACAGAGCACTTTTTTTAAGAGTGTAAAATAAATAAATCTATCTATATATATATATATATCTATTAAACTGGGAAGCTATCTTTGCCTTTGGTTTTGCTTTATAATAATCTAGTACAGGAGAAATAAGTTGCAGATTTTTTATGTTAGTTCACCAATTCTTATTTTTTATGAAATAGGGAAGGTTGAGGGTCTTTTTTTTTTTTTTTTTTTTTTAAACCAGTGGGTCAAATTAGTTAGTGCAGCTACCATGGGAATAGCCAGGGGGTGGATTTTTGGGTTCAAACGACAAACCAGAAAAAATTAGGACACCCCTCTTAAACCCCCTTAGAAATAAAATCCTGGCTACGATCCTGCTTGCTACCATAACTGGCATAATTATGTATTTTATTTTTGCCCATTGATTCCAATTCACAGAGCCGGGTACTGCTGAAAAAAGTTGTGTCCATTTGCTTTCAACATCACTCATCTATTATGCATTCAATGCATTTTCTCATGCATTCACTGTTGTGGAAAAAACAAATTGTGAGGGCCAAACCAGAAAAAGCACTGTAAAGGTCACCTTCTCTCCTGCCCTCAGCAGTGTCCGTTGTATAGTTTAGGACCTGACTGACGGTTAAGGGAGCAGGGGCCCAGGGTGGCAGCCTCAGCGGGGCAGGGGGAGGAATTCCTCCGAAGACATAGCAGAAATATGTTCTGCGGGAGGTGGAGGAGTCGGGTTCTGACTGAGCGGTAAGGGTTAACATGCGGGGCAATGGGCGTCCGCACAAAGGGGAAATGAAGGGCGACTGGATGCTGCTCAGTGGTCCAGGTTAACAGCCCCTTTAGATAATGGCAAGATAGGAGGGTAGAGGGTAGACCTGGACATCCAGTGTGGCTTCAAACCGAACGCTCGGAGTAGAGGCTGCGAAGAAGAGCCCAGACCACTTCCTTCCGGTCTGCCCAGCATTGATCGCTTAAGAAATGTTTGCAAGTCCATTTCATGTTGCGGGGGTTAATGAATCAAGCAAGGTCAGCCAATCTGGAGAGCTGTGTCATGTTGCTCTTTTCAAGCGGAGGGAATTGTGTGATGCCACATTGGTTTCATGCCACATTGAGTTGTATCTAATAATTTATTTAACATCTGAATTAATTTTTTATTGTCATTCACTGCTTCAGACATGTAAACGTGTGCCTGTGCGTCCCAAGACCCGTCATGCCTTACATGTAATTTTTATGTGTAATTTTGGTTTACGTTGCTTTTGGATGCCTGTGTTTTAATAAATACCTTTTTTTTCCTTTCGTCTGAATCATAATGGTGGTATTCTTTGGCAACATTGACCCGCCCAGCAACAGTAAGACTGAGATTTCTCCCCGCCCTTGATTATAATATTTTCAGCTGTTTGCAGATTTACCTGGCACTAATAATAGGACCTTGGGAACTGCCAAACCACTGCCTTTCTCTGCTCAAGCACTATGTGGACACACCAAGCCAGGTGCTTTGAGCGATTGGACTATAAATGACCTCACCCGGTTTTTCCAGGTGGAAATGAGAAGCTAAGATGAGAGGTGGAAAGAGGGCGGATTGAGAAGTCAACTGGACGCCTTCCCTGCGCTCTGTCCTGTCCTCACTAAGCTCTGAATCTTTTATACTTACAGGATGGCTAAAGGTGCGAAGAGGGAAAAGCGAGGAGTCTCTCTGTTGTAGCGCGGACAATTCCTGTCACTGGGAGGAAATTAGTCTGAATTTAAGAAGTATGTAACCGCGAGGCTCTAGAATTTTAGCGGTATTTTTAATTAGCTGTTTGAAACCCTTACACCAGATGTAGCATCCTGTGTTGTTTGCATTCATTTTGTCATCTAAAGGTTATCTTCGGAGATGTCATTTATGATAATGCATCACAGTTATTTGCTACAAATACTGCCACCGCACATGGGTAGGGTTTCGAACCTCGGGCTGGCACCTTTATAGACTGAAGTCCCCTGGAAGCTGAAATGATCTTTTAAGATTGGTTAAATTAAACATGCAGTGCCACATTAAGATTTTAGCATGAAGTGTGCAAGGGGGTGGGCTTCTTGTTCAAACATAGATCTCAAGGACTTCACAATCACCCCCAAACTGTAACAAAAATAACACAATTCTACATCTACCGCTTATGCATTCAGGGAAATCATATTCTACATCTATTAAGTATTTCAAATAGGAAAGCATTTAAGTCTAAATTGGATGTTTAGAATATTCAAAATAATTTTTAATGCAGACTAAAAACTTGTAACAAAATGTTCTAGGCCTAAATCTTAACATAAACTTTCATATAGGTTGTCTTGTCCTTAATCATTGTGTTTTTTTAACCATACCTGTTTATACAGTAAGAGGAACATTTACTTATCTCTTTCGCAGAGACATTGGATTAATTATTGTGGTACAAAATGATCATAGACAACGAAGTTCTCTGTCATTCGTTTAAATTATCAGTTTTGAAATCTGTAGGATTGCAGCACTCCAGAAACCGGTTTGCTCACCCCTGGCTCAACCACACGTGAGCGGCCATTGGGAAGCGAAACCTAGCGATACCGATTTTCTGGTGGATTTACGTGTACCATATTGAAGCGACTTTTTCTGCACAAATAAGATTATAATTGCATACCCTCACGTTGCTAACAATAACTATAATGTTAACTAGACAAAAAATCTGTTTATCCTGTATGATAAAAGGTAAGTTAACTAAACGTGCCCATCTGAGCATTTATACTGTTTAATGAACCAGGTACTGGAATTATTCGTATTTTAAAGTTCTCATTTGTTATCGGGTTTAATCCCCCAACAGGGGGCGCACGATGACAACACTTGTCCATAGCAATTGTGTATATAATTTTACAGCAAAGCCGCCACTCGTGGGTTAAATCTTTGCAGTAATTTGGATTTCATAAAATTAACAGCGTCCGTCACAAGTTAAATATCGTTTCAAAAAGTATTAAATGCAAAAGTTAGTTGCCTTCAGTCCAAATCGTCTAACATATCTTTAACGTAACTGCCTAAATTGGAGGCCTAGAATAATGTGTTTATAACAAATTATAAGGCGTGTTATTGTACCCGAGTGAGACAGCGAGGTAATTTATTTTGTAATCACCCAGCTACATAAACACGTACGGTGTAAGTATTTAAGTATACTTAACTCCAAAGAAACTTGTCGCATGTTGCGTGTAACATTACCGATGAGGGCTGATGAGTCGCGACAAAGCAGAAGCCCGAAAAATTGGTTAGGCATCCCGTCTACTTTTTTTTCGGTTGCGCAATTTTCTAGGAGTGCAGATAAAATTTATTTCATGATAATTTTGTGAGGAGTGATGGTATAACCCTAACCCAATGTATTTTCATAAATTCCTGAAAAGAACACGCGGCTTCTGTTAATTGACAAAAATTGTCGCAGAGAAAGGAGCGAGATAACTTAACTGTGCATTGCAATACTTTAAATTAAATGCGTTCAGTATATTTGAAGGTACCCTTTTCACCAAGTGAAATATTTAAAACGTCAGTAAAATGAATACATTTTAGATTTTTTATTCACAATTTACAAATGCATTGAATTGGAATGTGGGCATTGAACTGGAGCCTATATCTGTGGAAGTGTAAAAAGAAAGTTTACTGACAGATGTAAATGTCCACCGATTGTCCTCACACAACATTTATTGCAGCTAGTCACAGTGTCCAGTAGACAGTCATGGGACCGGTTATCCCTTCTCGGAAACCTCAGGAACCGCCCCCCTGGTTCCTCTCCTTTCACCATTCTCTTTCCAAAGTCACACTTGAATAAATATCTAGAAGAAGAAAAAAAAGCAGAAATAATCAAATAAACCGAGTTGTCTCACGTCTGTTGATCCAAGAAAGAAATATAATTACTTTAAAAAAAAGGTAAACTAACTGCAGAAATGTTTAATTAAATTAAACGAAGAAATCAAATCAGTGCAACACTTGATTATAATGCCAATACGAAAACATTTTGCACTCCAAGCTTGAAGACAAAATAACCGTTCTGCATTCTCTCCCTAAGTACTCTCCTTGTTGTTGTCAGGACAGAACAGAGTGATTGAGTAATTCACTGTAATCAAGATCCAAGGTTCCACAGGACACTTCCGTAAATATCATCATGGAAAAATCCACGTAGAGCCGTAACAGATCTGACTGGTAGCAACAGATCTCTCATACAGCAACACTCACCTCGGCCTTTTGCCACTAAAGTGAACCTTTAAAAACTTTCTTTTTTTTAGCCCGTTCTTGAGTTTTTGGAATGTTTGGTGAGAATTTCGATATTCAATATGACTTTATCCCACTCCAAAGTCACTAAATTGTCATTCTGCTTTAATTGGTATTGCTACTGTAGAACTGGACACACAGTGGTGAGTGAGCATTAAAGGTCAGCACCTTTGTCACGTGTCTGAACTTTTGACCCCAATGGACAACCGCACTACATCTCGAAATCAGCTTCTTGGTGAGGATGAATACAGAATGCATTTGTGTGTATGTTGTCGCCGAGCAACGGAGAGGCTTGAAACTCCAGGGCGCACGCGCACAGTTACCTCACTTAGCAGGACCCAGACCTCAGAGTTGGAGTGAATTACCAAGCGCATGGCCGAAACCTCCTGGAGCGTGGGTTCCAGCGTTCCTTCCGCCACACCGTTAATAAAGGTGCCTGGGGGCCCCCACAGAAAAACAAAATAAAGTGACAGAAGGAAGTGCTACATAAAATTAATGTCAATAAAACCCTAAAAATGTCAGATATATTCATTAGGGCAAACGCAGGTTGATCAGTGAATCTCACTAAGGTCCTCACGGAACTGTAGGTCTGAAATTTACCGAAATCATTGCTGACAATTAAATCAAGGTTAATTAAAGATTGAGATTTGGCTGTGATTAATACAAGCATTCCAATACTTCTGGAGGGCACCAGCAACAGGTTTTTCCATTATAGTGTTACCCACACAATAATCAAAATGACATGCACAAACCCTTTAAGAAAAAAATACTGGTTAAACTACAAATTGTAGTTATACCACTTTGAAGAGAGTGATTCTACAGCGAAGGAAACGAACAAGTCAACCAAATGTGGTTGATGACAGATGAGACTCATCAATCAATCGAGTGGTGAAAGTTTGCCTCTCCCTACTCGGCACCCTTTCTTGTGCAACAGTGCATGCAGACCGGTTTTCCAGGCTGTGGCGTTTTTTTTAAACGACAGAGATAATACAAACGTACAACATTTGCCAAAGAGAGCGAGGACAATACCTATTTCGATGAAGCCATCCTTAGATACCTGGTACTTCACCATCTCTTCGTTGTTCATTTTCCCCACTGCTGAACGCTGCACAAAATAGACAAACCTTTATTTATATTTTAAAAATAAATAAATAACCCTACTCCCTAATCTTGTGAAATAGAATTTTGTCTTTGTAGTCTTTGGCTTTTTACTTCCATCTTATCACATCCAATGAAACAAAGATCTCGGCTATAAAATACCTCATGGGCTCCACATCCTTTATATGTTGGCAGCAGGTTTTCTGACTTTATCTGCGGTTTATTGATAAATTGCGGTTTATTACTAAACTGTCATCTTCAGTGCATTCATCAGAGTAATTCGGCGTAAACGGTTGGGAAATGAGCTCAGATGCAATTTGGTAACGGGCGTTGACCCGGGTGACGAGCTTCTCGTTCTGAATGACACTCACGTGATTGGGAAGCACCTCCACTGTGGCGTTATACAGCTTGTCTCCGTTGGTCTCGATGTTCCCGCTGCGGAACAGGTAACTGCAGAGACGGCAGGGTGTACGGCCCAATTGGATTAACGTGCCAGGGGCTGTCGCGCTTGCATCACGCATCATGAGTAATAAGTTATAAATGTCATATTTAAGCCATATTCCCAGAATAGGTAAATTGGTGCATGTTTGGGCATTTACACCTTAATCCAGTGGTGTGCAGTCAGTCCCAGGAACAATAATCTGTCGTATTATGGATATAGATATTCAAAACAACCATTGAAACCATCTAAACCAATATTTTGGTGGTGAAAAGGTTAACTTTCAGGAGTGCTATCTGATCAATGGAAAAGTTGAAAGGTCTCCTCTGCACCTTCTGTGGCTTCTCTGAAGGCTCTTTAATTAAAGTGCATTGTCAGAGTGACAGTAAAATCCTCCATTTGTCAGTAGGATGGCTGCACCTTCTTTGTGACTTGGAGAAGGGGTTGTACATGCTATTCATAGATTATACTGAACACGTACATTAATAATGTTAAATACACTTTTTAATGCATTTTATTTCTTCAAAGTGCTTCAAATTTAACCAGCTGCAAATTCCATTGCTAGCTAATAAGAGAGATGGACAGCAGATAACGGCCCAAAAACGACGGTTAAAGACCCCCCAGCTTTTCCATAGCGTTAGTACATATAAAACTATTTGTATTTATTAGGAAGCTAAAGCTGAAAGAAAAAAAATTCAGCTTAAAAAACACTTATTAATGTTTTATTTTGAGGAAAATTTACTTCAGATATGTCCCTCTGGCGAGTACATTTGCAATACCTGCTAAACAAAACTATTTGTCAGATTCTGGCAAGCTGAAATAGAATACGAGCTATGGCTAGTATTTTAACGCAAGTGAATGCACATTCCTGTTATCGTTTAGCCACTACGACACTCGGTCAGATTCTGGCTAGCGTTGTCCATCGAACTGACGCTTAAGAACGTACGAAAGCTGTAATTTGTAATGAGTCAAAAGACAGATGCCAGGGACTCACCCTTTCACTTTCTGCGGCTGGAGGAAGCTGATCTGGATGTAGTCCCCTGCCACTGGGGTTAGCCCCCAGAAAAAGTCTTCTCCTTGGTAGGCCCGATCCAGTGTGTGGCTCTGATAGGCAGATAGGCTGCTAATGAGTGCTGCCTGGGGGTTGGAGTGACCCTTGAACAGGATCTGCTTTCCGAAATCCTTGTCCTGTGGGGGGGGGGGGTGGATTATCCCGTGAATGCACAGTGCAAAGCCCCCCCACAATGTTCCAAAAGGATTTCCAACGGGTCTGTTGAATGGTAGATTAGGGCACGTTCAAACAGTACCATAGGGTAGGTTTGGTTTTGAGAGACAATGGCAGAGATGTAGGTAGTACTCTTCAGCAGCTGCCACTCTAAAGGAAATGTCACCTACGAATGGCAGAACCATGCTTTTAGAAAAGGGGGCCACATTGTGTACAGACTGTTACAGGGCTCTGATCTGAGTGCATGCGATTTGTATGTACTTTGTATCTAATCCAACAGGGGATGCTTGTTAGTGACGGACCAAGGGAAACTCAGAGCTGCTATGAAAGACGTGACTTGCAGGGCAACAGAAGTAGAATTTATAGCCACCATAGCAGTTGGTGTCATCGCACTCGTAAACCCAGAACACTAACATCTAGCAGCCTTAAACTTTTAAACTGTCCAGTGCACTTACAGTTCCGACAGGGTCATCACAATAATGACCGCTGGCACACTTTTTTCCACAAACAGAAAGGGCTGTGCGGAAAGGGATTCAATGCAGTTAGAGAAAACAGCTAGCAGCCGTCCAAGATCAATCTTTAAGGTAGCTAACTTTTGAACTTGTGGATGTAAACATTCTCTTGATTCTCTCAAACTTGCTAGATAGGTTAGATTTTGGACTTTAACCAGTTATGTTGGCTACATAGCCAGATTACTAACACTGTTTCAGACGCTGTTAATGTAGTTAAGGAATTAAATTACTTAGGAAGACGTCCTACCTGATTCTCTCGGGTTATTCATTAATTCATTAATCATCATGACATTTAGTTTTTCTTAATGTTAGTAATGTGATGTGAAATCCATATAGTTCTAGTCTCCCTGTTCTGCCTGTCCCCGCTTTGTTTTTATATGACCGAGTGCATCAAAACTTCAGTGTAGACTTTTGTACTGAGAACCAACAAGCGCTCTAAAGATAACAGCGCTGCATGTTTGCTTTTCTTAATGCATTCACTGGCTAATAAGCGTCAAGTGAAGGTTCATTTTGCTCTGTGCAGACATTTATACAGTGCACCAACGCCGTTCCTCAACTCTGTCTCCAGTGACCATCCGCCTCTTCACTCCTGATCAAGCTACAGAGAACTAGTTTCTACAGATATCAGATTTGTCTGTCGAGGATTAGCTAAAGACTGCAAGGCAGTCACTAATTAGTGCAGTAGAGACATGTCGACCCAAGCTGCTGACAGACTGAAGCACCCAGAGTGGGAAGCCGGCCTGTTTGAATGGAAAGAGATTTGTCCACAAACGTGAACCAGTGTGGGGAAAAAAGAAAAAGAAAAGAGCAAAGTCTTCCTATGTGCGACTCTTTAAGGATGAATGAATGAGGCTAACTCACTTTTAAATTCTGAATCTTTCCCGGGAGGGAGGAGTGGAGCCCCACGTGTTGAAAGAGAGAGGGCTTGTACCGTCGTTTCAGCAGGTCCTTCTCTCTGCTGCAGTGTTTCTATAGACAAAAAAAAAAAAAAAAAACATCTGTAACGTAGATGAACTGAAGATGTTAGAACCCAAGCAGGTACTTATTAACACACGAACACAAACAGAGGCAGCAGGTAAGTTACGATGTGACAGAACTGGGTAGAATAGAAGTGGTGACAGATTGCGTAATAAGGAACATTGACGCAGACAGGGATGGTGACTTTCCTTGAAGTGGAGGGTTTGCAACAAAAGAACCTGGCATTTTGGAGATGGGTCCCGGAGTCGCTGGAGATTTCGGTAGGTGAGTCCGTACACGAAGTTGAGACCAGACCCGGAACGGAAGCGGAGGGAGGTTTATATAGAGGAGTTGACTGATCCAGTGATTGGGACAGGTGTGGGTGATCAGTACTCAGGCGAGTCAGAGGGTTGAGTGAAATTGGTAGGTGGGTCCGAAGGATCCGTAACAACATTATTGTCATAAATGCAGAGGGACACAATTAATAGCCCCTTGATGTATTCTTAAGGGCAGTTTCTTTGTGGAACATTGTAATATGATACAGTCGAGGAGTCAGACTAACCAGAAGAGAACTCCGGTTGTGGCCCTGAGCAAGGTACTTTTTGCTTCAGCAAATATCCATCTGCATAAATGGATATGGTGCTAAACTGTAAGCATGGTAAGTTGATCTGTATAACACCACCTGCCAAGAACTACAAAATAACAATTTAAACATGAAAAAGGCATGAACATTTATTTTTTAATACAGTTGGTACCTTTAAAGCTAATTGAAATAATGCTTCATTCCTCCTGAAATGTGATTAAATTAAAAGCTATTGTATCATGTATCCTTGCATGCCTTTGGTATGCCATAGAATAAAGCAAAGAAGCTGAATTAATTATTGCTCATTCTACAAAGATGTCCTATAATGGCACAATGTTCTACAATTGTTGGTACCCCTTAGAAATTATATTAAATAATTGGATTATAGTGATATTCAAAACTAATTAGTTTCTTTAATTAGAATCACACATGTCTCCAATCTCGTAATCAGTCCTTCAGCCTAGGAAAGTAGTCACTGTGCCATGTGGTATCATTGTGAGCAGCACACAGAACATGGACCAGAGAAAACAAAGGAGAGCGTTGTCTGAGGAGATCAGAAAGAAAATAATAGACAAGCACAGTAAAGGCTACAAGACCATCTCCAAGCAGCTTGATGTTTCTGTGGTAATATCATCACTAAGAAGTTCAAGGTCCATGGAGCTGTAGCCAACCTTCCTGGGCGCGGCTGCAAGAGGAAAATCGACCCCAGGTTTAACAGAAGGACAGTGCGAACGGCAGAAAAAGAACCAAGGATAACTTCCAAAGAGATACAAGCTGAACTCCCAGGTGAAGGTACATCAGTTTCTGATCGCACCATCAGTTGCTTTTTGAGTGAAAGTGGCCTCCATGGAAGAAGACCAAGGAGGACTCCACTTTCGAAAGAAAAGCACAAAAAAGCCAGACTGGAATTAGCTAAAATGCATATTGACAAGCCACAATCCTTCTGGGAGAATGTCCTTTGGACGGGAGTCAAAGCTGGAGCTTTTTGGCAAGTCACATCAGCTCTATGTTTGCAGGCGAAAACATGACGCTTTAAAAGAAAAGAACAGCATACCTACAGTGAAACACGGAGGAGGCTCGGTTATGTTTTGGGGCTGCTTTGCTGCGCGTGGCACAGGGTGCCCTGAATCTGTGCAGGGCACAATGAAATCTCAAGACTATCAAGGCATTCTGGAGGGAAACGTACTGCCCAGTGTCAAAGCTCTGTCTCAGTCGCTGGTCATGGGTCCTCCAACAGGATAATGACCCAAAACAAACGGCTAAAAGCACCCAACAATGGATATGAACAAAACATCGGACTGTTCTGAGTGGCCTTCTGTGAGACCTGAGCTGAATCCTATCAAACATCTATGGAAAGAGCTGAAACTTGCAGTCTGAAGAAGGCACCCGTCAAACCTGAGACAGCTGGAGCAGTTTTCTCAGGAAGAGTGGGCCAAACTACCAGTTAACTGGAGCAGAAGTCTCATTGAGAGCTACAGAAAACGTTTTATTGCAGTGATTGCCTCCAAAGGCTGTGCAAGAAATATTTACAATATGTTGAAAATCAAAAGCAAAGTCTGATTTCTATTAAATATGGAATAAACAATGGTGAATGCCAATTACTTCTCAGTTTCAAGTCATTTCAGAGGAAATTGTGCATTGTTTTTTGTGGAGAGGAATTTAGCTAATTATGCGAAAGCATTTTTTGCTATGAATCCTGCTACCACACCGAGAGGTCGAAGGAGTACGATTTGGTCTGCTGCAATCCAATCCAAGCCCATGTCATTTTACACACTAGGGCAAGCTAGGGAATCCACAAAAGGGATTCAGTGCCAGCTGGAGGAAAGGCGTGTCCCTTCCAAAACAACAACCAGCAGACAGAATGTCGGGTGTGTAACGAACTGAAAGAAAGTCAGAAGATTCTCACCTGCCCCACAGTGTGGGCACCTGGTGGGAAAATATCTGAAAAACATGCAATTAAAAAAGGTATTCAAAATGTCCTGGATTCCTGTTAAGTGGGTGGAGGGTTGGCTGGCGTACTCAACAAACTGATTGCACTTCTGATGCAAGCTGTGCCGAGACAAAGGTCAATATAAATGGGTTTGCGGAATTCTTTTTGATAGCCAGGTGGACAGGTTATGTGCATATTTACAGCTCCAATCAAAATGATAATGATTGGCTTATTTAAACAGGAAATTCTGCAAACCTTAAGTGAGATTCTGGAAGCTGGAACTTCCAAGCTAGAATAAAAAATTGCGATTAGCAGTCGACCTTTCTATCAACAAAAAACCGAACTACTAAAAAAATGTTTGGGCTGGCTGCAAGTCAGTTTTAAAGCATGGTTCTGACTGGATTGTGTGCTGTGCTCTTTGTTTAGCATTATTCTGAATGAATATTTAGTATTGAAACTATTTAGTAACACTAAAGGCATCTTCAACCTTGTCACAATAATACCCCTTAATTTTTCAAAATTTTAAATGTGTTTCTAGGAGGAGAAACCATTAACTGAGAACAGGTGTGCTCACATTTTCACTTTTTGTTGTAAAAAAACCAAGTAATTAGCCCACAAAGTAGTTAGCGGTGTAAATGCAAGGGAAATTTGGAAGAGCCTGGAAGTTTGGAAGAGCTTGCATTGCTTTTTCAAAATGCCTCAGAGTTCAATATTTCCTATAGAAGTCATTTGTTTCAACAAGGTGCGTGAAATGTGAGTGTCAGTGTTCCCAGCTAGTAGTGAAGATTTATTAACCTCCCTCTCTCCCTCAGATCTCTCCCCCCTCTCTCTGGTAAATCATCTCCGCCCTCTCCCTGGCAGATCTCCTCCCTCTCCCTCTCCAGCAGATCTCCGCCCTCTCCCTGGCAGATCTCCTCCTTCTCTCTCTCTAGCAGATCTCCTCCCTCTCGCAGATCTCCTCCTCTCTCCCTCCCTCCAGCAGATCTCCTCCTCTCTCCCTCCCTCCAGCAGATCTCCTCTTCTCTCCAGCAGATCTCCTCTTCTCTCCAGCAGATCTCCTCCTCTCTCCCTCCCTCCAGCAGATCTCCTCCTCTCTCCCTCCCTCCAGCAGATCTCCT